>JAFBJR010000718.1:0-61239 GCA_016785285.1 Brachirus orientalis
CCCACCTGTTTCCGGCTGGAAACGGGGACAATTTTTTCAACCTAACCCCTAACCCTACACATTTATTAGCACACTTTTGAATATTATCTTCACAAACCCATTACCAGTGGACTGGAGAGCATTTTGGCGTGGACCCCAGGCCAGAGACGCCAAGCAGAGAGGAGCTGGATCGGGACTCTCAGCCAAGCCAGGGGGATGGAGGAGTGAGCCATTATCTTAACAATTGCATCTTCTTTTCTGTAAAAATAATATTATTTAATTAGAAAAAAAAAAACCTTCCGCCACCTTCTTTCTTGTGTCTATGTGAGATGGGATGCAGGTGTGTATGCTTAATTAAATGAGATGTGCATGTGTCTGGGGGGAAATCGTAGCTAATTGGTCCTCCACAGGCAGTTCCAGCTGCAGTGGACTTCGACTGAACCACTCACAGCAGATATTTTGTGCTTGTTTTTAAAAATAGTTTAACATGTTGCAGGTGGTTTATTTGGAGTTAAAAAGACAGTTCTTAACAGTTTAACTAATACTACAATGTGACTCACACCATCTCGCATTTCCTATTTTAACCCTTAATTGTTTTGATTATCATTAATTGGTTTGGGTGTTGTTTTTTTGTTTGTTTGCCCTTTTTTTGGTGTATTATTAAACCGAGCACTATGGTGATCCAGCTTCTTAAATGTAAATGTTTTCTGTTTTTTTTTTTTTGTTCCAAATTACAAAGAAATCATTAAAACTTAACACTTTTGGTTAGCAAACAAAATAAGACTTTTAAAAACATTATCACTTCAAGGACTGTGAAATACTAACCAAAGTTTTTCTGAATAGTTATGGACCAAACAACTAATCAATTAAACCAAAAACATAATCAGCAGATTAATTAATGTGTAGAATAACTGATTAAACTGTATAAATGTGTGAAGTGAATGATTAATTGGTATGTAAATTATTAAATTATGAATATCAGTGTGAACGACTACATTTCATTACCATGTTGTGATTTTTGCTCACAGTCAATTATGCTCTGGATTATGCTCCATCACCCGAGGGTTACCAGTCCGGATCCCATGAGGTCAAGGGCTGGGTTGCCCCTGTGCCATGTACCTAGCTCCAATTGCTCCCCGGGTCCTGCTAGGTCACTGCCCACTGCTCTGAGTTCTAAGATGTTCCTAGTAGAGGATGAGTTAAATGTGCAGGGCAATTTTTCCTACAGGTATTAATAAAGTATGAACAATTACATTAAGATTAAGCAATATGATGCAGCACCACAAGCAGCATACATAAACAATCACTTTTATTATGAAAACAAACAAATCAACAGTCAATATAGTTTGTTCATGAGGTTGATGTTGTACAGAAGGTTTAGCGTTAATGTTTCACAGTGTAAAAATATCTGCACTTCAACAGTAACATGATTTAATCTGCAGCCACATGTCCAGCATCATCACTGAATCATAACCAAGCACCTCCAGCTTTCTTTAAATCCTACTCATAAAAACACTTAATTAGAAAACATTACAAATCTAACAACTGAAAAATATATTTATAAACAAACAATACGAAGCTCAGATTCCATGTCTCTTCACGTGACGCTTCAGTTCACTGCTGCTCATCAGCTTCCGACCACACAAGGCACAAACAAAACGCTCGGTGTCCTCCGAGACAGGCAAGCGTAGGTTTTCACACGTTACTGCCGAGTCAGTGAATGCACCTGGAAAACAGACCATGATTGATAAATGATTAATGCAAGACATAAAACAGGCACACACTAAACACCCCCTTCAGTGTGGTTGTATGAGGTCAGATCCGAGTGCTGTGAGCGCCCCCTACTGCTGGGAAACAGGCGACAGAGACACAGACGCTCATGCTGTGCTTAACTGAGGGTCTGGATCCATTGTCAGGATGTCGTCAAAATATGTCACAGCACCACAATGTAGGTGTGTTACAATTACCACACGACCCGTCGGTTCCTTCTCATGCCACCAACATGAAACTTCACCAGGTTTATTTGACCTTTGACCTGGTCAAACCTGTGTCACTTCTAATATTTCATGTACAAAATCATCTGCTATGAATGACTGATAATTATGGAGTTGACTACACTGGTCCAGTTGAATAACATATATGATGTTTTTGTTAAAATATTGTTTTCGAAAGAATGTTTTATTTTTGTACAAATTCTATCTGTTGCTCAAATCATAACTCTGTGACTCTAAGTTATATTTGTAAATCCTATTCCAGGTTAGGGTTAGGGTTAGGGGTTATATATATTTTAGATATATTCATTTTACAAATATGTTTGACTTTATCTGATTTTTAGGATGTTTTGGCTGATTAGGGGTTAAATCAGCAGTCACAAAAAATGACATTCAGGACTTTGGCCTGTAGAAGATTAGGGTTAGGGTTTCTCCTACACAGGTCCAGCACGGCATGCTACGGGACGGCCGGGCACAGCTCGACTCGACTGTTTGTTTGCCTTTTCCATTACTATAGTACCTCCTTGACGTGGGCAACAAAACTGCCGTGACATTGTTTTGTACACGACAGACACAAACTAGTGATGAGCGAAGCAGTTTTCAGGGTGTGCTGAAACATCAGAATCTGTTAAAGATATTGGTTAAATAGTTCCTGCATGACCGGAGCACAGACTCCGTCTGACACAGTCGCTGAAGTGAAATATGGAAATAGCTGTCACTAAAAAATATGATCCTTACGTGTATGAAGACATGAATCGTCTGTCTCACTGATGCCACCTTGATCTGGCTGTTTCCGGATTTGGCGGTGGTTCTTGTCATCTTCAATTATACCTCTATCTTTCCCCTCCTCCTCCTCCTCTTTGTTGTCTTCTTTGAACTGTTGCAGAGAAAGTGGCATCTCCCTCAGGAACTCGTTCTCCAGCACAGGCATTTCTCTGTAAAGATCCATCATCTCCTCACCGTTGAGGTCACATACTTGGTCCTGTTTGCAGAGTGAGACATCATTGCTGTCCCTTGGCTGCAGAGTCCTGGTGTGGCGGTCGCTGCTCCCTGCTGCCCCCGCTGTCTCCAGAGGGAACATGCTGTCCACACCAGCTGTGTCTCTCTCCTCAGACTGTACATCTACAATACTACCATTCCTAGCATCCACTTTTTTTGTGTCAGGAGATGATACACATTCACGTATCAGATTAATGTCCTTTATCTTCCTGATTCCTGCTGAGGTCTCGGCGTCATCATTGTCTGGAGAAACTGTGACTTTAACATTGTCAAAGTCACTGATTGGACGCTGACAATTTGATAATGGCTCCTCCTCCTTGGACCTCCCAAGCCCCGCCTCCAACTGATCCAACATCACCTGACCGACAAGCTCATGATTCCTCACAATCTGAAAAAAACAAAAAAAATTGACATTTTCCTAAGAAAACAGAATGTTTCCATATATTACCAGCCATAGATCCATGTTAACAGACCAACACCTCAGATCCATCCTGAGAATCACCACAACAAAATTAACTCCAGACTTTGATGCACTGGCTAAAAAGGGAGACCAACAACACCAACAACACTGTTCCCATTGAAATTAAAATTCTCCATTGTGTTATGTAAAAAATGCATTTGAAAATAATTAGTTCAATAAGCCTTGTATGTTACATGTTATTTCTGTTAAGGAGCACACATAAGTGATGCGCAGGTGAGCGCACGTTCTCAATAATAATAAATAAACAATGCGCGCAGATCAAATATAACACGCTCGGCAGACTGGCTCGCTGCCACTGTTTCGTCCTTGCACTGGTCGTTGTTGACTTTCCGCACTGGGGAAACAATTGAATAGAAGGAGCAGGACAAGTACATCTGCATCTCCTACCGTTTTGAAATAAAGACAGTCAGGAGGAGAGTGATGATGATGATATCATGAAGGATAACAGAACTTTCAGTGCTTTAAAATAGAAATTGTTAGTAATAAAAAGTAGTATTTTATTCATTTAATTTTCAGTGTTTTAAGACTCATTTCAATAAATAGCTAAATACTGTGGGGCGTCAAAGAGATATTTTGTTGTAATGCTTTTGTTCATTTTCATTTGAAATTAAAGCACATGTTTTCTCCATATCCCATGATATGTCTTTTTTTCTCCAATGAGATGGGGTTATCAAAACACTCCATCCATCTGCTCCTGGTCTGGCCCCTCTGTCAAATTTTAGAACCCATTGTGGCCCACGAAACAAAAAGTTTGCCCACCCCGATCTAGTGAGATGTAATGAATAGGTTGAAGACCCGAATCTATTATATCTTTTCAATTGTGACTATTACTTTCTACAGAATTATTTTAAACATTTTATCAGTACATTGTTTTAAGTTCTATGTGCATTTATGTATTAAGTATTCTATTTTTTAAATCTATAAAATTATGTTATGATTATTATGTTAGTTATGATTTATAACCAGGTTAACCAAGTGCAAACAGATGTTAGTGAGTGACTGGATTATGTGACTAAAGCTGTGCAGGTGGGTAGAAACAATATCAATATCCAGAAACAAACATTGAACAGCTGATGGTGGCAGAGACTTACTGAAACCTAATAATACACAGAAATAAACATGTTGTAATTCAAAATATGGTGGCTGTCACAATACTCATACCACAGAGGGCGCTGTGCACTACCACATGAAAACACTTAAACATATGCTGTAAAACAGTTTTCCTCAAACTACTTTCATGAACATGTCAGTTTGTCACAAATCTGAACACAGAAAGAAGTTGACTGCATGTTTTGAAAAAAAAAAATATATATATATATATTTATTATATCACATCTCCCACCCGTCTCCTACTCTCACTACTGACTATCTGCAACCAACATAGTCCACAGTCTCCCGTCTGACCTCATGTCAAAACTGTCCATCACCACTGCAAACAAGAAGGGGTTCAATTTACAACTTTATTGACATTATGTATTAGCGCCGCTGAGTAATTTTTTGCCATTATTATATTTATATAGATAGATAGATATTAGTATTTTATTGTTAATATATATTTATATGTATTGACATAATTATTGATATTGATGTTTATTATGTTACAAGGCGTCTTCAATAAATAATAAATACCACCAAATAGGTGTTTCAGAAATAAAAGACTGACTTGATCTTTGATGGTGACCGACTCACCTGGTGCTTGTGGCACAGGTGCTCCTCCAGGTGGCTGAGCACAGCGCAGTCATAGTAACACAGTCGACACCTGTAGGGTCTGACGTCCTCGTGTCTCTTCATGTGTGTCCGCAGGCTGTCGGCGCTGCCGCTGCTGAAAGTGCATCTGTGACAGCGGAAGACGACGCCTTGAAGGTAACGGGATAACTTTGGGCGCCGCACCTCCATGGGAACCACACGCTCATCTACGAAGACACACAGGAAACAGAATTAAAGCACAGGTGACAGGGTGGGTGGAGTCTAAAGGGTTGGGGGGCAGCATCTTACCACGGTGCAGATCAATGTGGTCAATCATGTGATTCTTGTTGTTGGTTTGGTAAAGACAGAATGGACAACGCAGCAGTGAGGATTCTGAGTGGCCGGTCATGTGACCGTTCTCCATATGAACATCCAGAGTTTTCCTGAGGAGACCAGAAACAGCTGAGTGTGTGTGTGAGAGAGAGAGACAAGTGCGTGCGCTTAAGACAGAGAGAGAGAGAGAGACAGTGAGAGTGTATGAGAGAGAGAGACAGTGAGAGTGTATGAGAGAGAAGATTTTGTGTGTACATGTCTTTCTATCCTTGTGAGAACCGAAACACATCCACACCTATCATTGTGGGGACATTTTGACTTGCGTGGACATTTTGTCTGGTCCCCCACAAGATTAAATGGCTTTTTCAGGGTTAAGACCTGGTTTTAGGGTTAGGGTTAGAATTGGGTTAAGGTAAGGGTTAAGGTTAGACATCTAGGGTTAGGGTAAGGGGCTAGGGAATGTATTATGTCTATGTGGGTCCACACAAAGATAGCAAGACGCTACGCGTGTGTTAGTCCTTGCATTTGTGACCTCTTGAGAACCTTTTCTGGTGTAAACACTAACTGAGGATCTTTTTTCTGCATTGTACTGTATTTGTGGTGAATATGACTTTTTGTTTTGTTTGAAATATTGCTTTAGTGTTTTGAATGAAAACTTTTTCTTGGTATGGTGCAGCTCTGTGTGGGGTTTGCATTTATTTTAAGGTAAGGTTTGGTAAGGTAATGTTTGAAAAAGAAAAAAGGTAAACTTAGTCAAAAAGTTACAGATCAAAGTTCTTGTGAGTGTACATGCAACTAACCTTAAACCTGTGAAGAAATCACAGTCCTTACAGCGTAGGATCTTCCTGCCATGGCGGTTTAAATAATGACGGCGAACGCTTGACATGTGACCCGTGCTGAAGTTGCAAAACTCGCAACGCAGAAGATTGTTTGCAATCACATTCACTTTACAGACACTGCCAATTTGTGCGACCGCGCTGTAGTGGTCAAGCTGCCGCTGAACGTCTGGAGGCTCCAGGTACAGAGAGTCTGTCCCAACACAAAAACAACACACGGTTGTTATGGCGACCAAAGTTAAGACAGTAACATACATGGTGGTTTATAAAATGACACATTACTTTCAGTGTCAGAATCATCCTCAACTTCAAGATCATCATTGTTTTCCTCTGAAATATCAGGATCCTGGTTTGTCGTCTCCTCCTTATGGTCGTCTGTTGCCACAACATCCATTATGACGTCTGAGTGTCATCAGCAGCAGAAGCAGAAAAAGAAGCAACAGGAACAAAAAACAGAAGCAGAAACAGAAGCAACAGGAACAAAAAACAGAAGCAGAAGCAACAGGAGCAAAAAAACAAGCAGAAACAGAAGCAACAGGAGCAAAAAAACAGAAGCAGAAGCAACAGGAGCAAAAAAACAGAAGCAACAGGAACAAAAAAACAGAAGCAACAGGAACAAAAAACAGAAGCAACAGGAGCAAAAAACAGAAGCAGAAACAGAAGCAACAGGAACAAAAAACAGAAGCAACAGGAGCAAAAAACAGAAGCAACAGGAGCAAAAAAACAGAAGTAGAAACAGAAGCAACAGGAGCAAAAAAACAGAAGCAGAAACAGAAGCAACAGGAGCAAAAAAACAGAAGCAACAGGAGCAAAAAACAGAAAAAGAAACAGAAGCAACAGGAGCAAAAAACAGACACGTTAGTACGTAAACAGTTCGCTTAATAAACAATGTGTTAATAAATCCAAAAAATGTTTGTTTTATTTAAACCATTTTAGGGTTAGGATAACATAAAATAGAACATAAAATAAAATAGATTTTACATTGTTTCTTACTTCTTGACAAGGACATTATAAAAGACCAAAAAAAATTTGAATTTTCTTTAAATATAAAATTTAAAGCATGAATTCCACATGCGGTTTAAATGCAAACACATACTTATAATATACATACGCTTGGACACAAAATGGACATTCCTATAAATGTAAACAGTGAAAATGCAACTTTTAAGCTTTTGACTTGTATTAAGACAATTGTCCCAACTACCAGTGACCTTGTTTCCCTATTTTTAACAAATACCTCTAAAATGTCTCCTTCTATGAGTGTGGAACACTTCAAAAAATAAAATGTGTCCTCTGTGGAGAAAAACTGTTTTGTCTCTTGATGTTATGTAAAAGGACACTCACACCAGCATGTGTGAGTAATGTATTTTCAATAAAAACGAATAGACCTAACCCATTCATTCATTAAACTTCATTTATTAAATCCATTAATCACCCAGCCCTAAAACACATGTGACTGATGTTGGTGATACTGCAACAACTCAACATTTGTTTTATTTTCATGTTTCAAATTTGTAACAGTATAATTATCATTACTCAGGGTGAAAAATGACATCATCACTCACCAAGATGTTTCTTCATGAAATGACTCCTCCAAAGACCCAACACTGTCGTTCGATACGAGCACAAGCTGCAGAGGAACGGCCGCAGGGTCCCAGATTTAAAGATAACATACTTGTTTACACTAAGGAGATACAAACAATACAGACATTACAGAGTTAGGGTTATATCACTTTTTAAGAAGCAAATTACTAACACACACCAACTAGGCTGTGAGCGCCCTCTGCTGCTAAGAACCAGCCTGAGACACGGGTACAAACAATCAATTTCATGTCTGTCAGCAGAGACACAATGAACAACTGATAGACTCCTGTAATAAGATCTAAGTCAGTTTAAGTCTATGATATCTTCAGAACATGTTCACATCGTTATCTCACTGTTAGACAGACTTCTCCAACAGGAAAGTGAAGTTTGTAAACCACTCACTCTCCCACACCAAAGTCCATAGAGAAAATCAGTGATTTTAGCTCACAGGGACACAGGAGCTGTTGATCCACTGCTGCCTCGTGTGGTCACTTTGCGTCACTGAGGTTAATCTGAACAAAGGATTTCAAACACTGAAGTGACAAAATAAGACATTTGAACTGACTGAAAGTAAGTATGGAATATGGGACCTACTGAAGACATCATAGACTTCAGCCGACAAAACCTCATTAGTCTAGTCTGTTGTTAAGTGACTTAAATACATTTTCCCTATGTCCCAGCTGCCAGCCATGTTTTCACCAAGACTGAGCCCGTCTCAGGCTAATTCTCTGCAGCAGGGGACACTCTCACAGCATCCTTTAAAAACAGGAAAACGTTTAAACACAATCACAGTCAGTTCTAGAGAATGTCAATGTTCTGTTAAAAATCAATAATGATTCCTAATAAATCTTGATGAAATCACTTCCTGACCTTCTGAACCTTGTTCTTACTTTTGTTTCAGTGCTGACAGAGTCACATGGTCTAGTTTCCTGATGGCAGCCACAGCAGCATGGCTGCGTTCGTGTGAGCGCAAACCTTTCAGAGACATGAACGAGCGCCCACACTGTCCACATGTGCGCTTGTCTTCTGGCGCATCATGCTCTGGCAGGTCTGGCTCTGGCAGGTCGGGCTCTGGCAGGTCTGGTTCAGACTGTTCTGGCTCTGGCTGCTCTGGCTCAGGTCGTGGACTTGTTTGCAGAGTGAAGGATTCCATTGGCTTCACCGGCTGGAACATAGGCGTATCGCTCTGCCAGTGAACCTGAACAGTAAACACATCGTCAACACATCAGCCTTAAAACATAAAATACTGACAAACATGACCATGATTAATCACATGTTATCAATCTACTTACTTCACTGGACATGATCTCTGGTGTTGTCTTCATATCAACAGCTGCCATCTTCTTCTTCCAGACTCTGTGGCGATCCAGATGCAAACACAACTTCCTGATTCCGTTGATGCGTTTCCTGCAGTGACAGCACCTGTACACACCTGTGCTCCTCTTCAACGTGCGTGATACAACCCTAAAGTCAAGTTTCCAGTCTTTACGGTGAAACGTGCTGTAGTGAGTGACAAGCAGCTGAGTCGAGTCAAACGCCACGCTTGGACAAACCTTACATTTAAGGAGTGCTCGATTATCACAGGATGCTTTGGGAAACTGGAATTTGTTGTATTTCTCTAGCAGTTTGTACGTGCTCACTGCATCCAGCTTGTGCTTGTTTCTGTAATGACTGTGTAGATATTTACGACACAGTCCTATGTAGCCACACAAGTGACACCTGTAGAGCATTTCCTTCTCGTGGCGTGACTGCTGATACCTGAGGTCAGCTGATGCAGCCTCAGACTTTGTGGCGCCATACTGAGGCAATATTTCAGTCTTGTTCTGGGCTGAAGGTTTGGTGGCCGTGTACAAGCTGTGATGTTTGTCATTGTGATTTTTCAGTTTGGCCAGTGATGCGTGAATCTGTGGACATTTGCGACACATGTAACCGCGTTTTCCCATTGAACCTTTTCCTGTCGTACACTCGACCATGTTGCTCAAGAGGACTTCATCTGTGGTCAGTGCATCGGCACGGGCGATGAGTGTCGGATGCCTCATCTGGCAGTGAGTGAGTGTCCCGTGATAGCTGGTGTGTATATATGGACAGCGTGGACACTTGTATACTGAGATTTTATCATTGTCTGTCATCGCAGTCTTAGAGGTATGTTGTATTTGCCGAGTCAAAGGACTGCCTGGAGATTGGAGCGATGTTTCTGTGACTTGTTTGTGCACCGGTGCAAAGTATTTTGCAAAAGCATCCTTCCCGTGTGACTTGGTGTAATGGCTTCCCAGTTGATTCTTCCCGTTGTAGGAGCAGGAGCACAAGACACACTGAAACACTTGCTCCCCCCTGTGGTGAACATGCAGGTGACGACTCAGCGCAATCTTTGTGCTGCAGGTATAGTCACAGCGTTGGCACTTCACCTTCGAGAATTTCTTCTTCCCCAGAAATGAAGCTTTTGATATGTACCTGAGGGCAGCAGATGGTGGGAGTTTTCTTCTAGCAGAAAGTTTAACAGCAGCTTTGTGTGAAATGGTGAGGGCCACACACTGTTTGCTCTTCATATGTTTCTTCAGCTTCTCTGGAGTCCCACAGATCAGAGGGCAGCGTTTACACATGTAGCCTTTAAACCTTGCACTGTCTCCTGGAGATTTTCCTTTACAGTTCTCCCAGCTGTTGATGTAAACTTTGTCCACGTGGACACTGTCAGCCCGGGACTCAGAGTCTGGATGTCGCATCTGACAGTGGGTCAGAACCCCGTGATAGATGGTGTTGACATAGGTGCAGTAAGGACACTTGAAGATATGCACACGCATTGTGTTTCTCATCACTGTGTCTTGGTGTTTGAGACCACAGTGAGTGTTGAGACCACGCTGGCTTGTGAACTCTGCAGGACAATGTGGGCACTTCACAGTTTCTGTTGCTTCCTGAGAGGAATCAGAGAGAGTTTCAAAATCCAGTGGCACCTGGAAGGTGTCAAAAGAGGCTGTTGTCTTGTCGTGATGCTCATCTGTATTATGGCTGTTTGCGGCAGGTTTCTTACTGGTAATGACGTTTGGAACTGAGCCATCATCTTTTACAAACCAGGGGTGAACAGCACGACAGTGGCGCGTGATGCTCAACATGGAGTCACCTTTGAAAGAACATGCTCTGCATGAAAACGTATTGGTTTCATTGTGTTCAGCTCTTTGGGAGAGTGGCCCACAATCACCATCACTAACGCCAGCAGCAGTCTTTGTTTGCAGCTTTGTTTTCTTGAAAGGAGACAAGTCAGGGCCGACATATAACTTGGAGATGATGGTGTCAAGTGTCAGTTGCCGGTCGGTGTGCTGCTCCTGGTAGTGCTTGTGAACTACAGCTGCATTTGTGTCAGAGAACATGCATGTGTCACAGTGATAGCCTGATTCGATCATTCCTTTTCTGAAACACATTCTCAGCAGATCGATGGTCGAGCGGTTTGACCGATGAATATTCCACATATGCCTCCTTAGCAGATACACCTGCTGACAGCTGTATGAACATCTGTAGCACTGAAGGCTCTTCTGTGGTGCCTCCACTCTCACAGTCGACAGTGATGAGCCTTTTCCTACCGTTTTCACATTCTTTTTGTTTCCCGTTTCCTGATGAGATGCAGGATTCTCTTGTTGGGGCTGAGCTGTCTGCATTTGTCTGACAAGTGTGGTGCTGTAATCTTTGATCTGATCAGCCTTCACTACAAAACCAGGATGTCGTTTAAAATAGTGTGTCATAACATTAGACATAGTTTTGTGTCTGTAGTTGCAGAAGTGGCAGAAGAGTCGGTCTTTGTCACCTTCATTCATCAGAGGAAGAGGAAGACCAGAAGACTCTTTAGATTCAGACTTTGATTTTTGGACTTGCTCGCGAATCACAGTCGTGTATTTTATGACGAGGTCGCGGCTGGTGTTGATATGCTTGTGTACAATGATCTGATGATTCAGGACTCCTTTAAGAGTTGGATTGCCAAAGTTGCAGTTTTGACAGTAAAACAAATTTTCTGCACATTCATATGGATTGAAAGCCTCTTTTTCTTCACTGCACGTCATCAGTTGCTGTCTCATGTCAGACTTTGAAGAAGAGGTTCCCGATGTCTCAGTGCCTCGCTGCAGTTTTTTCTTCTGCATCTTAGCATTGTACCACAGCACCTCCTCCGTACCCGTGGGTCCATACATGACGTGTTTTGTGTTATGATGAGCCACAACACTTCTGATGTTGGCATTGGAGTAACTGCAGACCTGGCAGTAAAACACTTTAGCTGCTGAACTGGAGACAGAAGCGTTGGTTCCTGCAGGCAGAGGTTGGTCACTTCTGAGCAGTGGCTTCTCTTTCTCCTTCATGTTTTCCTCCACTGCAAATGTGACTTCCTCACTTTTGGAAGACTCTGAAGTTTGAGAAATGACCAGTGTTTGCTTGAGTTTCATCAGGGACATTAAAACTTTCTGCTGCGAGGGTATGGCTTTGTCTTCTTTGGTGGAAGAATCTTCTGAAGTCTTCTGAGGCATGGAAATCTCTGTTTCTGTCACCAATGACCCAGGAAGCATCTGTAATGTCATCTGTGATGTGTACTGTGCAATAGCTGATGACTGTTTGATCTTGTCAATGGTGACAGCTTCGTCTGGATGATTTTTCTGATAGTGGACATGCACAGCAACAGCCGATTTATGATTGAATGTGCACTTGTTGCAATAATACAAAACCACGTCTGCTCCTCTGGGCGTGGGGTTTAGGGGTGAGGGTAAATTTCTGAATTCCTCATGTTGTGTTTTGGTTTTTGGCAAAATCTCTTCAGAGCTTTTGGTGTCACGCTCCTTTGTGCCTGTATTCACCTGTGACGTTGCAGAGTATCTGCAGAACAGAAGGGAATTACCCAGATTGTGTTCTGGATGTTTCTCCATGTAATGTTCTTTCAGGATGTTCACATCTTCAGTGGTGAGTGCACACACAAAACATTTGAAAACTAGCATATTTGAACGCATTGTGAATACTTCAGGAGCCTGAGGATGATCTTCTCTGTAGTGTCTTTTGAGGTCATCTTCAGTTGAGAACTCGACAGGACACTCAAGACAGCGAAAAGTGGCACTGCGATCCCTTGGGTCCTGTATATAGATGGCACTGTGTCGAATGTACGGGTGGTCACTCTGGTAATGGCCTGCTGTCTGTCTGATGTCGTCAACACAGTAGTCACAGTGTTTACAGTGATAAAACTTTGCGTCTCCATCACCACTACTGAGTTTCTTTTCTTCTTCATCTTCACTGGTTTCAAATAAAAAGTTTGTGCCACTCGACGGTGGTAGTTTACACACAACAGGCACTGGCTCGTCCTTGTGTGACTTTGCTTTCTTAGCCGTACAATTCTCCAAGTGCTCACTGCCACTCCTCTTCCCACTACTCTTTCCAGGAGCGGTGTCTTTGAACTGGTCAGTAGGCATGGCTGATCTCAGGTCAGTGGTTAAAAGGTCGTCCTTAAGCAGGAATTGGTGGGAGCCAAAGGGTTTGCTGATGTCGATAGACTTTGCAGTGACTTTGAACACACCACTGCTGTTTAGGCTGGAAGTGGATTCTTGCAGAATCAAGGTTCCTTTACAGTTTTCTGAGCTCTCAGCTAATTTCACTGATGTCTTTTCATCTGATTCAGAAGCTGGACAAAATGATTTAGAGACAGTTGGTGATGGCACCTTGTACATCTTCAGGTCCTTCGATACATTAATTGAGCTCATAGTTTTAGAGGTAGAGACAACTGCACCCATTTTAGGAACGATATTTCCCATCTCAGTATGATCTTTAGAGTTTTTATTACACTGTTTCTCGTGTTTCTTCAAATCGTCACAGTGACAGGTTTTGAAATCACAGCACTGACATGAAATGTTGCTGTTGTGAGTGTGCGTCTGTTGGGAATCTGCATCGCTCACTTCAGTGTCGTCATTGATATGATGCACCTGCTTCAAGTGACCACAGATGGAGGGCTGTGATTGGAAGATGCCAGTGCAGCAGTTACAGAAGTAGAGGGCGGAGTCTTCAGCATCAGCGTGACTGTGCATCATGTGACCAGAGGTGAAGAACAACAGAGAATCTAAAGAGAAAAAAGTGAAGTATATAGCTGAATCTCCTCGTGTGGTATGACAAAATTGTGAATAATCAAACACAACATGTCTTCCTTATCATTATTACAATTGCTGTTGCTGAAACACAATCAATCAATCGGGAGTATTTCAAATAAGTAAACAGGCAGGTTATAGATATAATTGTGCAGTAGAATTACAGCAAATGAATTGCTGTACCCAGTATATTATTTTTACACAAATGGTGGAATAATGTCAGTTGACTCATGAAAATGACTCAGATGCAAGCTTACTGCCTGATTTAAGTTGACAATGTTCACAATAGACAACAGAATGAAGAAGTGCACTTAGGTCTAAAAATTACTAATAACTAATGCAGTTTGTGAATGGCTTTTTTTCTTTTGCTCAAGAACACATGCAACGTATTGTCTCAACTGATATTTTATAATACCATCTTGAATATGATCAAAAAATATAACTTTGATCTTTTCTTACAATATCTCTCCCACTGAAGAGTAGCACATAGATTCGTTTTATCTACATCCACTGGTCAAGTTGCCAAGGTGATCAAACCAGGTTAAAGGAGAGACACCTTCATGACACAGGAAACCCTAATAAACAAAACTGATTACCTCAATTTATATCTACAAATAATAAATAACTATGGTAGCCTCACCTGTTTTACCTTTTCCTTCTTAATTCAAATAATTCCAGGCAAGTAACCCAGGATAACTGATAAAAGGATAACTGCCAAACAACAACAGTGTTACACAGACAAAAGTAAGCTGTGAGAAGTAGCACTACCAAGCTTGGACAACACAGCAACTACATTTGTCTTTAGTATTGTCTACAATATTGTCTATGGTATCGTCTTTAGTTATTGTTTATAGTATTGTCTACAGTATCGCCTATAGTATTTTTATTATAGTATAGTATATTTATAGTATAGTGTATAGTGTGTATAGTATTACAGTCAGGTCCATAAATATTGGGACATCGACACAATTCTAATCTTTTTGGCTCTATACACCAACACAATGGATGTGAAATAAAATGAACAAGATGTGCTTTAACTGCAGACTTTCAGCTTTAATTTGAGGGTATTTACTAGGGCTGCAACAATTCCTCAAGTAACTCAATTACAAAAAATGATCAAGGAATTTCCTCTACCTCGAAGCCTTGTTTAATTAAATTTAAAGCTCATGTTTCGCATGGATTCTTTTTAGTGTGACACAACGTGCTTACGTCACAGACTATGCATTCACAGACTTTGTATTCCCCTACAAAGAGGAAGAAGACGGAAGCAGGTGTGAGGGTTTTCATTCTTATTATGCTTGACACATGTATTACACTGGCCATCTACAGCTATCTACTAAACACACACACACCGCTACAATCAGTCTCATGCACACACTTTCTCACACACGGGCACATTGCTTAAGCACTCACTTATGCACACATACACTAATGCGTCTGGTTCTGTCAGAGATTTCTTCCTGTTAAAAGGGAGTTTTTTCTCTCCACTGCCCCCTAGTGTTTGCTCATTGTGTGAACTGTTGGGTTTCTTTTCTCTCTGTAATATTGTAAAGGTTTTGGCCTTATTATGTACAGTGCCTTGAGATAATGTATGTTGTGATTTGGCGCTATACAAATAAAATTGAATTTAATTTAACTGAATTAATGCTTGCACAGTACAATAGGTACAGAAAGTACTGATAAGATGAACACAGCCTAAACGATATCAGGGTACATCACGCATCACTGCTCCAGACTAGTTAGTGCCAGTTAGCTCAGGGAGGTACCAAGGAGGGACACAACTGGAAGCAATGCCTGAAGATTGGCTGGTCATGTGCCAAGAGGCTGGGATTTAGCCTGTGCACCAACAAGGGAGAGCCAAGTCTAAACCACGGCCACTCCCCACCTAGTCATATCAATCATGTTTATATCATCATCTATGTTTCTATAAAAGTTATTGTTTCCTTTAATCTGGGCGCTCACTCCAACAAAGACGACTGTAGGATGTTCTGTTCCCTGCGGGTCTTTGTACTGGACTGAGGTCCTCAGCTGAGTATTTTTCATCTTCCATTTTGCTAAAGAAAATAAAGAGCTCAAACGAGAGAAGAAGTCTGTCCTAATTCAGGATAAACGAACACGCTGTTGCTGGGCAACCAGACCCAACACGGGCTTTGGGGAACGTGTGTGGACAGTTTAGCTGTACAGAATGGCAGACGCCAGGACCGAAAACAGTGAATACAGCGAAAATGAGCAAACGCAGCAAAGTGAAAGTAATAGGAGGAATAGGATGAAAGTATGTTTTATGAGATTACTCGATGAATCGATGGAATATTCGATAGAATACTCAATTACCAAAATACTGTCACTACTGTCACTCTGATAGTGACAGCTCTTTGGATCTCATATTGAGAGTTGGCAGCAACAGATTCCAAATGCAAATAGCACACTTGAAATGAACTCTAGACCTTTTATCTGCTCCTTGTAAATGGGACAATGAGGGAATAACACACACCTGGCCATGGAACAGCTGAGCAGCCAATTGTCCCATTACTTTTGGTCCCTTACTGTTGTAATTCCTACACCGTTCACCTGATTTGGATGTAAACACCCTCAAATTTAAGCTGAAAGTCTGCAGTTAAAGCACATCTTGTTCATTTTATTTCACATCCATTGTGTTGGTGTATAGAGGCAAAAAGATTAGAATTGTGTCGATGTCCCAATATTTATGGACTTGACTGTATACAGTTGTGTCTATAGTAGTGTGTATAGTATCATCTATAGTGTTCTCTATACTACTGTCTATAATGCTATCTATAGTGTTGTTTATAGAACTGTCTATAGTAGTGTGTACAGTATCATCTATAGTAATGTCTATAGTACTGTCTATAGTATTGTTTATAGTGCTGTCTATAGCATTGTTTATAGTGCTGTCTATAGCATTGTCTATAGTACTGTCTATAGCATTGTCTATAGTACTGTCTATAGCATTGTCTATAGTATTGTATATAGTACTGTCTATATTGTCGCCTATAGTACTGTTTATAGTATTGTCTATTGTCGTGTGTATAGCATTACATTGTTTTCTCTATAGTACTGTCTATAGTAGTGTGTATAGTATTATATATCGTTCTCTATATTACTGTCTATAGTGTTGTCTATGGTTTTGTCTATATTACTGTCTATAGTAGTGTGTATAGTATTATATAGTTTTGTCTATAGTGCTGTCTATAGTAGTGTGTATAGTATTATATAGTTTTGTCTATAGTGCTGTCTATAGTAGTGTGTATAGTATTATATAGTTTTGTCTATAGTGCTGTCTATAGTAGTGTGTATAGTATTATATAGTTCTCTATAGTACTGTCTATAGTAGTGTGTATGGTATTATATAGTTTTGTCTATAGTGCTGTCTATAGTAGTGTGTATAGTATTATATAGTTTTCTCTATAGTACTGTCTATAGTAGTGTGTATAGTATTATATATCGTTCTCTATATTACTGTCTATAGTGTTGTCTATGGTTTTGTCTATAGTGCTGTCTATAGTAGTGTGTATAGTATTATATAGTTTTCTCTATAGTACTGTCTATTGTAGTGTGTATAGTATTATATATCGTTCTCTATATTACTGTCTATAGTGTAGTCTACGGTTTTGTCTATAGTGCTGTCTATAGTAGTGTGTATAGTATTATATAGTTTTGTCTATAGTGCTGTCTATAGTAGTGTGTATAGTATTATATAGTTCTCTATAGTACTGTCTATAGTAGTGTGTATGGTATTATATAGTTTTGTCTATAGTGCTGTCTATAGTAGTGTGTATGGTTTTGTCTATAGTATTGTCTATAGTACTGTCTATCCATCTAACAAACTGAAAATTAAAACAATTGAACACACGCACACACGTTAAACTTACCGATATATCGTCGCACCGCAGCATCTGTTCTTCTTACGCGATTATCGCAAAGTTTTTGCGGTCGACGACGGTGCTAACAAGAAAACACGGCACATTTTCGCCATGTTTTCCCGCGACTGCAGCTCCGTTCGCTTCCAGTGCAGCAGCTAATCGGCGTTTGATTATAACGTCACTTCCGTCGAGTCTCGCGTTTCAAGAATCGCTGGTTCCGCGTCAGACTTTTCTTAAATGTATGAAGGAGACGCGGCTTTTAGTCTCTGCTCCTCAATCCGGAGAGTCAATTCCACAAAGTGGCGCTTTTATTGAAAGTCATTTAAAACAAGCGAAGACGGAACAAAGTTTCCGTGTGCCGACATTGTTTCCTCCGGATTAATTGTCCGTCGTACAGTAACAAGAAGTCGTGGCAGCGGTGCAGCGGCTGAAAGGTGGTAAATATATCGGTGATGTTACCTGTGTGATCAGAAGAAGAGGATTTTCATCTGTAACGTTACTGTAAGTTCGTTCCGATGTCACGTGGAACTTTGTTATGTCACAGAGAGACTGAAGTTAACATGAAACTCAGATTAGAGGTAAAATTCTGTTACGCATGAAGACGTGAATAAAATCAGACAGTTATAACACTGTACACACAGTGTTTATGTAAAGGACGTGCAACAAGTATCTCCTCTGATCTGTCATTTTAGTAACTACTTATCCAAACATGAATAATCCTAGTTCAAATCTAAAAGTTAGTTTTCAAATGATATGAAATTCTGCTACACTAAAAGATGGGGGCGTGTCCACTGGAGGAGCTTCTCTCTCTTACTCATTGACACACTCACTCACTCACTCATTCACTCACTCATCTTCTAAAGCTTTATCCTCCACATGAAGGTCACAGGGGTCACTGGTGCCTAACTCCAGCTGACAAAGGGCAAAAAGTGGGGTCACACGCTGGACAGGTCACCAGTCCTCACCAGTCTCTATGTGTCTCTGTGATTGGACACATAGAGACACATAGAGACACACACACACAGGGAGCACATGCTAACTCCACACGGAAAGACCTGGACCGGGACATGAACCAGTTCTTAATTAGAGCTCACGCTTACGCAAACATCTAAAATTCTATTTAAATTTCCAGATGAGTCTAATAAACTGACTAGAAGAGACAGGATTACCATGAAGGTAACCATGAAAGAGCTGAGGTTAATAAAGTCAATTATTTCTTTTTCAGTGAAATATGATATACAAATACTTGTACAGAATGATGCTCCAGTTTCTAATATTAATTTCTAAAGTAATTTTCAAAAGCTGACTTGAAACTGTTTTGACTTTAATGAACATAGACTGTGCCGATGTCACGTCATCATAGACACTCTGCTGACAAACACTGACATTCCTCCTCTGATCTCAGGTAACCCTACAATGCTCCCACTCAAACTGAGCCTGACCTTTCTGAGGAGGATCCAACATGGCACCTGTTGCTCCGCCCCTCATGTCCTGTCCCACACTCTCTGTCACAAAGAAAGACAGCGGAAGAAAAGCCTTCCTTCAGTCCGATTGTTCAGTTTATCAGCCGCTGCCGTTGTGAATTCAGCTCCTGAGTATGTCCAGCCGTACCTGCGTCTAATGAGACTTGACAAACCTATAGGTCTGTACATTCAGATACATCACATGTGTAGCTTTGAATAACTTAGTTGTTCTATGGATGTTGTCTCGTACTGACTCAGTAAAGTCCTCACTGTCCTACTGTCCTTTTTCAATGTACTTGCATGATGCTGCTGCTGCTGCTCTTATGCTCTTTGAGGTGGGAACATTTTACATGAATCTCAGATTGAATAATCTGTGCCGTTGGTTCTGGTTTTCAGGGACGTGGCTGCTCTATCTCCCGTGTACGTGGAGCATCGCTCTGGCTGCCGAGCCCGGCTGTCTGCCAGATATGGGAATGCTGGTTCTGTTTGGAGCAGGAGCTGTGCTGATGAGAGGAGCGGGCTGCACCATCAACGACATGTGGGACAAAGACTTTGACAAACAGGTGAAATCACAAACACTCACAGAGGCATCTGTCAGGTCAAAGGTCTCAGAACTCTTTCTGTGTTTGTACCAGGAACACTCATCTCACCAGCTACTGCTACAGCAGTGTTGGTAACCATGGTAACATCAGCATAGTCATCACGGTCAAGAAAGTCTTCAGAGAGGATGTGAGACACTGAGGAGAGAGAGAGAGAGAGAGAGAGAGAGAGGGTGCGAGACACTGAGGACAGAGAGAGAGAGAGAGGGTGTGAGACACTGAGGACAGACAGAGAGAGAGAGAGAGGGTGCGAGACACTGAGGACAGAGAGAGAGAGAGGGTGTGAGACACTGAGGACAGACAGAGAGAGAGAGAGAGAGGGTGTGAGACACTGAGGACAGAAAGAGAGAGAGAGAGAGGGTGCGAGACACTGAGGACAGAGAGAGAGAGAGAGAGTGTGTGAGACACTGAGGACAGACAGAGGGTGTGAGACACTGAGGACACAGAGGGTGTGAGACACTGAGGACAGACAGAGGGTGTGAGACACTGAGGACAGAGAGAGAGAGTGTGAGACACTGAGGACAGAGAGAGGGTGTGAGACACTGAGGACAGAGAGAGAGGGTGTGAGACACTGAGGACAGACAGAGGCTGAGAGACACTGAGGACAGAGAGAGAGGGTGAGAGACACTGAGGACAGAGAGAGAGGGTGAGAGACACTGAGGACAGAGAGAGAGTGTGAGACACTGAGGACAGACAGAGGGTGAGAGACACTGAGGACAGAGAGAGAGGGTGAGACACTGAGGACAGAGAGAGAGGGTGAGAGACACTGAGGACAGAGAGAGAGTGTGAGACACTGAGGACAGACAGAGGGTGAGAGACACTGAGGACACAGAGGGTGTGAGACACTGAGGACAGACAGAGGGTGTGAGACACTGAGGACAGAGAGAGAGGGTGAGAGACACTGAGGACAGAGAGAGAGGGTGAGAGACACTGAGGACAGAGAGAGAGAGAGAGAGACACTGAGGACAGAGAGAGAGTGTGAGACACTGAGGACAGACAGAGGGTGTGAGATACTGAGGACAGAGAGAGAGGGTGAGAGACACTGAGGACAGAGAGAGAGGGTGAGAGACACTGAGGACAGAGAGAGAGGGTGAGAGACACTGAGGACAGAGAGAGAGGGTGAGAGACACTGAGGACAGAGAGAGAGGGTGAGAGACACTGAGGACAGAGAGAGAGGGTGAGAGACACTGAGGACAGAGAGAGAGGGTGAGAGACACTGAGGACAGAGAGAGAGGGTGAGAGACACTGAGGACAGAGAGAGAGGGTGAGAGGGTGTGAGACACTGAGGACACAGAGAGAGGGTGAGAGACACTGAGGACAGACAGAGGGCGTGAGACACTGAGGACAGACAGAGGATGTGAGACACTGAGGACAGAGAGAGAGGGTGTGAGACACTGAGGACACAGAGAGAGGGTGAGAGACACTGAGGACAGACAGAGGGCGTGAGACACTGAGGACAGACAGAGGGTGTGAGACACTGAGGACAGAGATACTGTCTGACTGTGACGTCTGCTTGTGTGAAACTATGTAATTTGGGGTATTTCCTGTGGCATCATATATTCATACATGTTGTATGTATTTATGCGCAGGTATCAAGGACAGCCTCACGTCCCATTGCCTCAGGGGAGGTTTCTCAGACTCAGGCGCTCGTCCTCCTGGGGGGACAGCTCTCTCTCTCACTGGGGATTCTATTGTGTCTCAATTATTACAGGTGTGTGTGTGAGATGTATCACCATGTTTCTCAGTAATGTTTCCATTTATGAACATGTCACTTCCTGCTGGTTGTTAAATGACTGCTGGTCACTTCCTGTTCCCTGTCAGTATTGCTCTGGGTGCAGCGTCCTTGTCTCTTGTGGTCACGTATCCACTGATGAAGAGAATCACATATTGGCCTCAGCTTGTTCTTGGTATCGTATATAAACAACAAGAATGAATCAAAACTTTGTTCTGCTGTTTCCTGAGTCCTCCACCATCATTTGCTCCTTCTGTTCAGGCCTCACATTTAACTGGGGGGCGCTGTTGGGCTGGTCTGCTGTGACGGGCTTCTGTGATTGGTCCATATGCCTCCCACTGTATTTCTCAGGAGTGATGTGGACGCTGATATATGACACTATATATGCACATCAGGTGAAGTGGATTGAGGAAGCATTCTCCAAATGTTATTTTGATAAAACGTTTGGTTCATCATAATCAATTAATTTGTTCATTCTTGTCTCTAATCAGTAGTTTTTTTGGAAATTATGTTGTTCTCAAATGTCCCGTGAATGATTTCTTTGTTATTTGGAGCAAAGAAACTAGAAAATATTCACATTTAAGAAGCTGGAGAAAAATCTGAGTTTTAGTTTTATAATTGTTTAAAGAAACTCAAATCGATTAATCAGTGATCAAAATATCTGACAGTTAATAATTGAGTAATCACTGAAGTCCAACTAGAAGTGATGGGTTTTGTGAGAGTGTGACTGATGTTACTGTAATCCCAATCTGAAGCCCGTCTATGGTGGAGCCACATGTCTGTAGTTGGGCTGTAGTTTTCTGCACAGTTGCCTTTCATTCTTTCATTGAACCCTTTTCTCCTCTTCTTTTTCTTTTTGTTCCTGTGACTCAGGACAAGGATGACGACATCAGAGTTGGCATCAAATCAACAGCGCTGAGGTTCCAGGACCAAACCAAGCTGTGGCTGAGCAGCTTCATGGCGGCCATGATGTCAGGATTAGTCGTCACTGGAGTCAACGCTGAGCAGACTCTGCCATACTATGTTGCTCTTTGTACGGTGGCACTTCACCTGACTCACCAGGTGAGGGCACTGTAACATACACATTCTTCAGATTTAAACTGATGTCACTCCTCTTCATCTTTGACTTTTAACCTTCACTTTCTCAGATCTACAGCATCAACATCAACAACACAGAAGACTGCTGGAAAAAATTTGCCTCCAATAGAAACCTCGGACTCTTGTTGTGTTTTGGAATCGTTGCTGGAAATCTGTGGAAAGAAAGAAAAGAGACTTTGGTGGAAAAATGACGTTTCAGTCGTTCAGATGAGATCAGTGAACTCTGACCTCTGCATTTTTATCACAGGTGGAAACAGGTGTCAAATTAACAAAGTTAGAGATGGGATCAGCATTTGTGGCCCAACCCGTCAGTATAACATCAATCATTATCATCATTATCAAGTTTCTCCTGTAAGCAATAAGATATGTTTGAATATTATCAGCTGTAGTTGAGCAGTGGTGCAGGTCTGGACAGTTTCAAATCTCTATAGATCAACTCTTTTTCTACCCATAAGTTAACAAACTATGTACAATTTACACAGCTTTCCATTACATTTAAACAGTTATTAAATTAATGACCAGCTTCTAGCTAGTGCTGTGGGTCTGTCAGAATACTTTTGATTATGATTTGATATTTTACATAATAAATTATGTGGTGTTTATATTTTTTGCTGATTTTTTTAAATCAACTATAATGAGAAAACTGTCTTCTACACATCAAAACCTCATTTATATCAAATTTAAACAGCCTTTGATAAGATTTAAATAAATCAAACAAATGGTTCATGTGTAATAAACTTTTATTTATTTTTAAAAATAAGTACCCAGTGTTTTTTGGAGGGGGATACAAATATCATGGAAATAATTTCTAATAGTATGTGATTATGGTACATGTTTGCATAAAATCAATTAAGTATCCCAGTGTTTGGCTTCATTCTTAATTCACTTTCAAACCTTACGTTGACCATATTAGGCTGACAGTATTCTGAGTTTTTACACAGATATATTTGTCCAATGTGGTTTAGAAATACACACTACCACTGCTGCGAAGCTGTGCTGGTGTTCGCTTCACTTCAGAGGAGATGAGAAGAAACTCGAGTTGATGAGGCATCTTTATTAATCATCATTTTACACCAATATTAAAGTTCTATGATGCCAATGCCACAAATTAACATATAAACATGTGATTTGTGTTTCTAATAGTTAAATTAACATGAGCAGGGTTAGGGTTAGAGTGACTCAGCATGTTCACACACATGCATACAGCACATGAACAACAGGCACATCTACAGTCAATCTACCGTTAAGTGCATGTTACTCAAAGTTGAATGATGTTCTTTACTGTGTAGTACACTGGGTGATTACATTGGAGCAGGCCAAAAACCTCTGTCTGATTGAGGAAAACTGTCTGTCTGTCTGTCTGTCTTCCTTCTTGTCCAGCCCTGAGCCTCCTTCCTGGTCTCGCTTTGACCTCGGTTGTCTCTCTCCATAGTTCTGTTCTCTAAAGACAGAGTCCGCCCTCAGCAGATGCAGGCTGTATCTTTCTTCCATCTCCATCTCTTATGCGGCTACATCTGTCGCCTTCTGAAACGTCGGAAGTGCCTGAGGTGAATGCAGCCTTCTCAGGAGTTGATGGTGCTCTCTCTGAGACTGGTGTCTTGGTGCTTATTCTCACCAGATTTCTGGTCAATTTGATCCTCCTTTGGGTGCATGGCATCTAGAATTGGACAAAATGCATGTGCCTTTAATCCTTTCATTTAAAAACAGGGTTAAAAGCTAAAATCTGTGGATGCTCATAAGTAAAGACAGGTACACAGTCAAATAATTTGGCAAATAATGTGCACAAGATTCATATTTAATAAATGTGTACCACTACTGTAAATTGCATTAGAATGTTTTTTTTAATGCTATTATACTGCTTCTGAATACAGTAAAAATGTAAAATTATAAACTAAAATTATACAATAAACATCAAATTAATAAAAAAAAAACATAACCTGTCTACTAATGCAAAGTTTCATATTAAACTGCAAATCAATATGTATATCAACCAATATGTGATTATTTACATATACATTTACATATATTTTCTCCATCCTAGCAAACTACTGAAGACCCACTGGCTGTTCCATCAGGCTGATGGTTTCTCGATCTGCTTCTCCCCGGCTCGTGTCACTGCTTCCTGGAAGAAGACGACAACCTGGTCTGTCTGATGATGGTGGGAGTCTGTGGAGTGGCAGCTGGTGAGAGAAGACATCAGCACCAAGCTCATCAATCCTTCTCCACTTTCTACGAAGTTCAGATAAAGAGCAGCCCTCCTCTCCTTTCCTCTTCCAACTGTTCACTGGAGAGGGAGGTGGATCATGGAGTGGCAGGTCATGTTGATGGCTGTTGGAAAGGAGACCACCACTTAATGGAAGATCTCTTCTTCCTTGAATGTCACAAGGAACAGAAGGATGAAGTAGAAGCGGGCTCTTAAGCAGAGCAGACCTAAGTGCAGAACTTCTAGGTTTCTCCTGTTTTGGGGTACTTAAGCTCAAAGCATCTTCTGGTCTGGTTTTCATGGTCTTCAGTGGTTTAGTGACAGTGGAGGAAAGGGAGGAGGAATCTTTCTTTTTATTGGCCATTCCTTCTCTGGTCTTTTTTTTAACCTTTTCTCTCTTTGCCTTCACACCAACCGTCTTCAATTTAACTTTTAACTTCTCGTCATTCTCCTCCAGAGTCTTTTCAAGCTGAGTCTTTGCCTTAGCCTTGGGTGAGGGTTTCACAGGTGAGACAGGACTTTGAGAAGCTGGAGCATTAGTGGCTTTAGTGGCTGTAGATCCAGATGTAGATTTTGAGAGGATGGGTGTTTTATTGTGTGATGGGATTCTATTCATCACTGCATCTTTGACAGGAGTACCATTCCCTTTGTATGATGACTGATGCGATGGCTCTAGTTCCTCTTTAGCTTTTTTCTTTTTTAATTTCCTCATTTTAGAGCTAGAATTATTACATGATAACAAAGAGGATGGAGGAGGATGATGAGGGGGAGCTCCTCTCTCTTCTCTGTCTCTTCTCTGTCTACCCTGGGAGGAGTAATCTCTCCTCTTGTCTCGACTCTTATGATATAGAAAAGGTTTTTCATAGTCAAAGCCTTTGTAGTGTATGTCATACCAGTCTGTGTTCAATTCCCACTGTTGGAATCTTTCTCTATCTGACTGTTCCTCTCTTTCTAGACTTGGTCCTTTTAGTTTATACAGCACTTGACCCTGAAGAGGTGGCTTCCATCCACTATGGCTGCAGCTCCAGTATGAACCAGGGGAGCGAGACTGTGACGTCAATCTGTAGGTTTCTGCTCCCAACGCTCTCTCCCGGCCTCCATCCCAATAGTAGGAGGGAGGAGACCATGGTGAGCCAGAGCACTGATGCTCGTCAGACCTTGAACAGGAGCAGGATCTTAATCGTGATCGCTCATAACTGTGTCTGGAGTGTGGGGAGCAGGAATAAGACCTGTTTCTTGATCTGGATTTGGAGTGAGTATAAGAACAGCGTAATGGAGAGTGACTGTTTGACTGTGATCTAAAAAAGGAAATGGTTGAGAAGAGCATAAAGTAACCAACAAAGAAGGAAAGAAAATAATGTTGATGTCCACTTAATGAAGTTACCTGGAATAAGACAGTCTTCGTCTTTTTTGTATATTTTTGTATTCCATGAGTTCTTTGTGATAGTCAATAGTAAATTCTGTAATAACTCTGTAGATGCAAAGACAAAAGTACCAACATTTTAAAAATACAGTGCTGCATTTGATCAAACTAATGTTAATTTTACTTTAGGTGGAATTAGCTGTAAATAAGTTAGGATGCGGGTTACGGGGTAATCTGTGGAAACCACTCACTTGTCCCATCTGTGCTGCTGTCTGAAGAAATCTTCCTGAGCGAATGGAGGCTGAGAGAAGGAGGGTGTAAGATGGACTAGAGGAGGCTGAGAACCGGGGGCCATCCAGGATGGAAGGAACCCTTGTGGTCCAGCAGCATAAATAGGGTTTGTTTGGTAATATAATGTTGGTGAAGCAATGAAGTCAGGGCAGAAGATGTGGGCCGGGAGGTATGGTGGGGGGTAGGACTGTGGTGGTGGCTGGTACAGGGATGGGTAGACTGGAGGAGCTGGTGCATGAGGTGGAGCTGTCAGGAGGTGGGCGGGCAGGGACTCTCCTCTCCTTCTGTTGGACCTGTTTTAAAGAAAGCCAGATCACTGTATAGACTGACAACATAATTGATGCTTTAATTGCTGCAATTCATTCAAATATTTAACAAACAGCTAGTTTCCTTATTGTTTCATGTGACTGAGTGGGAGAGCATGGTGAAGTGGCTTCATGCACCACAGATAATCATGAGCTACAGGGTAAACAGAAATCTAAGAGTTCAAGGTGTTCTACAGACGAGGAGTCTAACCTCTTCCAGTTCCTGTAACAGTGCTGGAATCTCGACTGGTGACCTAAGAGAGCAGAGAGACAGTTTGGTAAAATGCTGATTGTCTTATCTTCATGCTCATTCACCCTCTTGACATGATCTAAATTGAAATGCTTACCTGATGTATGAGGCCATCTGGTTTCTGGTAGTTGACCAGTAACAGGTAAATGATAAACCTGTAGAAAAGGTAAATGAGAAAGCTGCTGTTACCGTCAACATTAAGTGAAAAAAGATGCACTCAAGTTAACAACAAAAATAGTAAAACTCACAGGTGCTCCACTGTCCGAGGTTGGTACAGAAGGTTCTGGATCTGTTGTACTAAAACACAAACGAGCAGAACATGTCAAACATCTCATATTGTAAATATGGTTTCATGTATGTGTAAAGACCACGGTGCACTAAACTCACTGTGGTAGCAGTGGTTCAGCCTGGCTGGTGGAGGTTTCAGGAGAATGATGATCAGCAGCAACTGTCAACAATATTGAAACATCTTGATTGTTGGCAGTTTTGTGAGAAGTGTCAGGAGTAGATGCAGGAGGCTGGACCTGTGGTGGAAGTGCAGTAGTGGGTGGTGGGACACTGTCCAGAAGTAGTCTTGACTGAGGGCAAGGTGGCTCCAGAGCTGCATGTTGGACCTGCTGGTGTGCATGTTCCATGTATCCTGTTTTATTCTGATAGTTGTCTACAGCCTGCATGACGAACAACAGATGATGCTACATCATAATTATGTATTTTACTTACATACACATTAGCTTAAACAAATATTGCAGCATAAAAGCGAGCAAAGGAAAGACCTGTCGAAGAAATTTGTTAGCGATGAGATCATCAGGTGAAACATCTGACTGCTTGCATATGAGGCACATGTGCTCCTCTGAGTCCAACAAGGCATTCCGGATACCTGAGAAGAAAACAATTTCTATGTAGCTGAGTTTAATTTCAATTAAATTATTTAAAATTATGAGTGAAATATCACAGAAAAAAAAAGATTTAAAACCATGAAACGTTGGGAGTAACAACTTACATTCATCACAGCAATCTTTTCCACAGCAGGGTGTAACCACGGCATCTGTTATCAGGTCATTGCAGATTGGACAGAGGAGTTTGTAAGGAACTGGTTTGAAATCATCCTTAGATGATGATTGTTCATCTGGAACAAAGGGAGGGTGCTCCTTCTTTTCTTGTGCATATGCTTCCCTGTATTAGAATTTGTTCATAAAATGTGAATATTAGCATAAATTATTATTGATAAACCTGTGGACATGGACCTGAAATATATTATGACAATGACAGTCACTTTATTTACAAGTGTATGTGACACATACGCATTTATTGCAGGTATCACGTATTCTCCAGTGCTGGTTAACATGGCTCCTTTGGTTCCTGGCTTGACTTTGAGTAAGAAGCTCCGAGGAATACCCTTACTGGTCTTTACCTGTTTTGGACCTTTTACACTTTTATCCTGGGCCTAAAAAGAAAAATCAAATTATCATCAAGTTACTGCAATGTACAACACCATTTCCAGAAAAGATGCAACATTGTCTAAAATGTAAATAAAAACAGAATGTAATGATTTACAGAACTTATAAACCCATATTTTATTCCCAATAGAACAATCAGAAACTAAGACATTTTACCATTTCACAGAAAATAATATATATAATGCTGGAAAAGTAAATGGCACCAATCAAAAACAACAGGAGGAGCATTTGACAACTGACTGTTCCTCTCTTTCTAGACTTGGTCCTTTTAAATTCGTAACAGATCAGCTCAATTAACAGTTCAAAATCCTGCATCTCTGATGGTAAGAGTTGCATTAGTGCCTATGGTGTGGGCAGCTTACACATCTGGAAAGACACCATCAATAGTAAAAAGTACAGCATATGCTCCCTTTGTCTCTTTCAGGAAACATCTCTTTCTGAACCATATACTGCATCATCACAACTGCATGGCTTCACAGGAGAAGAGTCCAGGTGCTGAACTGACCTGCCTGCAGTCCAGAACTTTCAGAACCAGGACTGTTGAGCAGCTAGAATCCTGCATCAGACAAGCATGGGACAACATTCCTGTCCTAAAACTCCAGAAACTGGTGTCCTCACTTCCCAGATGTTTACAGACAGTTGTTAAAAAAAGAGAAGATTCTACACAATGTGTACATTCCAACTGTTTTGAAATGTGTTGCTGCCATCTGATTCAAAAATGAGCTCATATTTTTTATGAAATATATGAAATCATACATAAAAATATATAAGATATGTTGTTTATGTTCTACTCACTCACTCTCATCCACTAGGGGTCACAGGGGGCGCCGGTGCCTAACTCCAGCTAACATAGGGCGAGAGGCAGGGTCACACCCTGGACGGGTCGCCAGTCCATCACAGGGCCACATAGAGACAGACAACCGTTCACTCTCACATCCACACCTACGGGCAATTTAGAGTGTCCGATTAACCTAATCCCCAAATCTGCATGTTTTTGGACTGTGGGAGGAAGCTGGAGAACCCTGTGAGAACCTTGTTTATGTTCTATTGTGAGTAAAATATGGGTTTATGAGATTTGCAAATCATTGCATTCCCACTTTTTTTGGAAGTTAGACTTGTAGTAAAAAGAAAAAAAGAACTATATGGGAAAATTCCAATGGCACATGATAAACACCATTACCATGGGGCATTGTCGAATGTGGTGACCAGTCTTTAGACAGCGGAAGCAGGTATAGTTAGCAGCTCGCGTTCCAAACACCTTTTCAGAAAAACTGTAAAGATAAGTTAATTATTTAAAGGAGCAGCGGCTATATACTATTATTTTGTATTGGTCCATAGAATTAGAAATGGAAAAATATCTGACTGAAATCAAGTGTACTAACTGTGAAGTGTCATATTGAAGGTTAGACTGAAACATCATGGCTTTAATCTTGTCTTCCTCTGATGCATCTGCATCAACCAGGTTAGCAGTCTAAAGCACATAAACAGCAGAAAAAAAATAAAACATAAAAAAAAATAAAGCTTATAAGAAGCATTTCTCTTTTTTAGGTACTGATATTGTGAACATAAATATTACCTTGGCAAGTTGTGCAAGTGACACACAGGGAGAAAAAACAGCCTGCAGGAAAAACACAGTACTGATTATTACAGTAATAATATAAATTCTAATTCATTATTACAGTAAAAAATAGTTCCAGCTCTGTCAACAGTTTTTCCTGTACTTACTAGGGAATATAATAATAATAATAATAATAATTAATATAGTAATAACTTAAATTTACATATGGACGACTGACCTTGTGCACATTGTTTACAACTTCACAGATGCATTGTGTCCTTATATAAAAAATGTTGGTGGAGGCAAAGCTGTGTCTATGTGAAAACATTAAAGAATGTGAAAAATTCTATTATAATTTTGCAAATTCTACATCCATAAAGAAAAGTCAATTAAATTAGCAGTTTTATGATTTGCAGACCTCAATTTAGCAATCCTAAATTAAAACTTCAATCATGATTGTCACACCAAAGAAATTATATTTATCATTACATTATAACTAATCCAATCCAATTTTATTCTACATTGTATACAAGTGAAGCTGCATGAACAAATGAAGCAATTCAATTTAACTACTCTTCCATGTCTTGATTCTATTATAAGCTGTGTAACTGTAACCACAGTAATGCAGAAACGACATCATTAGTGGAACATGATTTACACAGCTAGCATTTCATTATATGGAAATTCTAAAAGGTGACATTTGCAGTTTCACTCAAACATGCTTGTCAAGTGCTTGTAAGGACTGTAAAAAACTGCCTGCTCTCAGTTAACTATTAAGCAAATCAACAATGTAGTGTAACAGGCTATAGAATGTCAGCTGTGAACCATTAAGTCGCAAAAAGAGACAGTAAATATATTTCACAACAATAAAACAAATTCTTGTGAGAATATCTTTAAAGTAATTAAACAACCAGGTCATGCATGAATGTGTGACATGAAATGAACAACTTTATTGACACCTGACCTGACATGACATGACATGACATGACAGCAGTATTGTTGTACCTGCAGTAAACATACAGTAGGGGAACCTCAAATAGTGACCAGGTGTTTACTGACATGGTGTCATGCTATTTTGTTATCGCCACCCTAATCCAGAACATCAGTGAGAGTCATAGTTGGCCCAATAGTCGACCACTCTCTTAAGACCTCCCATCTAAAATAATTCAAATCATTTAACTCAGAAATATCAGGACCGCAACAGCAGATGAGGGTTTTCTTTAACCTACAGCTTAATTGTCCACCTGAAGTAACTGCATCTTCTGGAAGACCAAACATTTTTCTCTTGTCCAGCTCTGCTAAAGCAGTTGGAAGAAATAATGGAGGCTGCCTTTGAGAGGAAAACAGAAGTACAGCCAGTTTGCTGTAGTCTGAACAGAAGCAGGTGGAAAACACTGCTGTAGACAGAAAATCCACCCAATGACTACTGAAAAACCCCAACATGAGGAAAATATAGATGAAGAGAGGAAAGATGGAAGAAAATGGACAATTAAATCCAGAAGAAGGCAGTAATACAACATGCCAAATGCTGTTGACCAACACTAACTAACCAACTTAACCCACATTAAAAAAAATATAAATTATCGAAAACTAACGTATTGCTTTTCTATTGAAATACATTTGATTGTCCTGAGGCAGGTGACAAAGTATTTCATTGTAAAAGACATGAACAATTGAAATTAATTCACACACATAAAGTGTTAACAGATCTACAATTATCTCATGGAGCCACAGTTTAAAAATATAATTTACTAATTTCCAAAACAGAGCACTACACACAGCACAAAAAACAATTTAAACTGTCAGGGAAACAACATCATGAAGTTTGAGATTTGAAGATATAACGAATGAAAAACATGTAGGAGGAGGAGTTTTGTTTTACATACAGTTTTAGAAGATTCCACTGCAGCATTTTCACAACGATCTCTGCGAGAACAAATGCTGGACACAAAGAAATGAAAGCTATTCAGAACTTCAATTGTTAATGATTGCATTGGAGAAGTCATAATGAATGAATGTACACATACACAGTCGACATCCCTCCAGAAGGTTTTACTTCAAACATTGGTGTGCGGCGGACAATCACAGATGAGTTTTTAGGGATGTGTGCTTCATCATCAGTATATTCTGCAAGATATTCAAATAAATAATCAAACTCATAAAGGGAAGTATCTTAACAATGACACCACAAACCATTCAGAGTATCAACATGAATATAATGGTCAAAATAAGGGGCTGTTCCTCTTGGTCTCATTCTCATCCACAGTTTCATCCTCTCATCCTCAGTTTCATCCTTAGTTTCATCCTCTCATCCTCAGTTTCATCCTTAGTTTCATCCTCTTGTCTCCTCAGACTCATTCTCATGCTCAGTCTCAACTTAGGACTGTGTTGAGGAACTTTGAACCGAGTGAAAATCGTGGAAAAATTTCCATAGGAGCAAAGATCAAAAGACAGATGAAATTCCACTGTCTCAACAAAGCGTGTACAGATCAAAGGATGTAAACCAATGAGGAGACATGTTCAAAACATAGAAAAAGTTACCAATGTTAACTTGAAGAAAAGTTGATAATGTGTAAACCGAACAGATCTTAATGTGACGACTTCTTCAGCTACGCTTAAAAAATACATTTTCCTTTGGTCTTTCAAAGAAATATGGAAAGAGGCGACACGTCTTGGTATCATTGACTAAAAATAATAAATGACACATATGTAATGATTTAGATTTTCTAATGTGTCAGCTGCTCATGTACCTTCTCCAGTCTGTGCATCTCTGATCTGTAGGTTGCAGTTTGTTGCCTTGAGGCGCTCCTGGCTCATAATCTGCCTTTTAAGCTCTTTGAGGGTGATATGTAGCCCATCAAAAGTCACAATCTTATCATCCAGTTTTGAAGAAAACTTGTAGTGAACACTTGACATTTTACATGTCTAAGCACTTTCTCATCAATCAAGCACAAGGAAAATCCTCAGGCCAGATTTGATCAAAGGGTGTCAACACTGAACACAAGAGACTAAATCTTGTGACTTTATTCCTCCCGTCTCTGGGTTAGGGATAGGGTAGGGTCAGCAGGTCAGTAATGTTGCATGAGTGAACCTTTGTATGCACAGAAACACTGATGAAAACAAAAGGAATAACATGAGGGATGTTCAGGGCAGAGAAAGCTCACGAGGACAAAGACCTTGTGTCATGTCTTTTCTTTCCTTACAAATTCTTCAAAGTCTTCGACACTGATGTTCGTCTCTTTGCTGACATCACGCATTTGTAAACTGCTGTTTTCTAGCCTCAAGTCTCAGCTTGACAATTCTCTTGAGTGATAAAATCATTTTGAATATTTCTTTTAATTAATGTTCATTTTGATTGTGTGTTACCATAGATTTTGATTATACAGTACCAGTCAAAAAGTTTGAACACATCTCCTTTTTTAGATAGATTTGCCTTATTTTCTACATTGGAGATTAATACTGAAGACATCCAACTATGAAGGAACATATGGAATTATGTAGTAAACAAATCCAAAGATGTTTCATAAGTAGCCACCTTTCGCTTTGATGGGAACTTTGCCCACTTTCTCTCAATCAGCTTCATGAGGTCGTCACCGTGAATGTTCTCCCACAGTCTCGAAGGAGTTCCCAGAGGTTCCCGTGATGTTTGACACCATCGACTGTGTTGTGCAGAGGCAGGGCTGGTACTATACAGTGAACAGCTCTATTTGACTCCTGTTCTAATCCTCCTCCATTGGACCTTTTTCACTGACATCACCTCCTTTCAGCCGGTCTGGTGGGCTGAGTAAGTGGAAATATTTATAAAGTTCTGTTTTCTTCAAAAATGTCGTTTGATTTCTCATTATTTTCTCTGATGAAGCAACACAACTTCTGTTTTTTTCTGTCTCTACTCAGCTGCTTTTCTCTCACTTCCTGTTTTTGTCACACAGTGTTGATGCTTTTAGTCAGATAATTTAAGTCTGATGATTATTATCTCTGCCAAGGAGTTTTTGTCTGTGTTGGTTTGTCTGTCAGTCTAAAATAACAACTCAAAAAAGTTAGGGACAGATTTTGATTTGATGAAACTTTCAGTAAAGGTGTGAATTGGGACAAAGAACAAATGGTTAGGTTTTGGTGCTGATCCGGATCTCCATCTGGATCCAGGAATTTTTTGAAGAACTTTTTAATCATTGCTTGGTGGAGGTCTGTGCTCTCCGAGTGCTTCTACTTTATTGATTTGTTTCTGTTTGTTTTTTTTTCCTTTGTTATGCAGGGGAGCCTTTAGTTACCAGGCTCCTCTCCTGTGGGACCAACTGCCAATGTCGGTTCGGGAGGCGGACACTGTCTCTGTATTTAAAGTTAAAGACTTAAAACCTTCCTTTTTGATAAAGCTTATAGTTAGAGCTGGCTCAGGGAAACCTGAACCATCTCTTAGTTATGCTGCTATAGACTGCTGGGGGATTTCCTGTGGTGCACTCACACTCACTCTCTCACACTCAGGGTATGAATGTGACTTAATTATGTGTCATTAACCTTATTTTTCCCTCCCAAGTCTGTGTCTTTCCCTCTGCCCTCTCTCTCTGTCCATCTGTCTTCTGTCCTCCACCTCTCCATCTGTCGTCTTTCCCCCATCTCTCCTCTGTCCACCTGTCTTCTGTCCCCCACCTCTCCTCTGTCCACCTGTCTTCTGTCCCCCACTTCTCCTCTGTCCATCTGTCTTCTGTCCCCCACCTCTCCTCTGTCCATCTGTCTTCTGTCCCCCACCTCTCCTCTGTCCACCTGTCTTCTGTCCCCCACCTCTCCTCTGTCCACCTGTCTTCTGTCCCCCACCTCTCCTCTGTCCACCTGTCTTCTGTCCCCCACCTCTCCTCTGTCCACCTGTCTTCTGTCCCCCACCTCTCCTCTGTCCACCTGTCTTCTGTCCCCCACCTCTCCTCTGTCCATCTGTCTTCTGTCCTCTCACCCCAACCGGTCGAGGCAGATGACCGCACATCTTTGAGTCTGGTTCTGTCACAGATTTCTTCCTGTTAAAAGGGAGTTTTTTCTCTCCACTGCCCCCTAGTGTTTGTTCATTGTGTGAACTGTTGGGTTTCTTTTCTCTCTGTAATATTGTAAAGGTTTTGGCTGAGACAATGTATGTTTGTGATGTATGTGATTTGAATTTGAATTTAATTGAATTGTTCAACACACACACATTACTGTTATAATTGTGTGTGTGTCTACACTGGTCAATGGCCAACTACATTAATCACATGGCTGGTGGGAAAATGAACATTTACAGTAAAACAGTCACATGACTGGGGACGTGGCATCAAGTAACATGGTTGGGGTAATTAGCACAGATGTTTTTAGTTGATTTAACATATTAAAACCTATCACATACACTACCTAGTCAAAAGTTTGGACACACCTTTGGGCCACATTAAATGAGAAGGTGTGTCCAACCTTTTGACTAGTGTGAATGTAAAACAGGAGCAGTTATAACAACGTTATTCACATTATCTTCATGTTGTTTTTTTTAAGTTCACTTTCATGAGCATAAAAAACGGAAAGTGATCCTGGATTCACTTGGTTTTATTTTTAACTTCCTGTTTGTGGACAAATGCACGTGAAAAACTTGAGCAGCTGTTTGAGTGAGGCTCGTCCCGACGTCACGTCGTCTCTGCGCTCTGATTGGCTGGTTCACGTGGATAAAGTGCTGTGTAGAAAAGTTGCTTCAGTTTGTGCTGTGACGGTTCAGAGATGCAGAACTGTTCCAGGTCCTGGCGCTTCTTCTGGGCCAAAGGTCCGAACAGGAGCCGCGTGCTCTGCACACTCAGACCTGCGTCACCCGCCGCTGCCCACGGACTTAGACCCGGACTCAGAACGAGACTCGAACCCGGGACCCGCGGGCTAAGCTCGTGCGCGGCCGCCACCGGTTCTTCCCGCAGGATCGACAGGATTTTCCCCAGACACGATGATTTCTCAGAGAGACACATCGGTCCAGGTGAGAGGGAGAAGAGCGAGATGTTGGAAGTTCTGGGATTAAAGGTGAGAATCAGAACTCAAGACCCGGGACTTCACTTTGTGTCTGAGCCTCCGCTGATTATTCAAATGGTTTTGATCCTCAGTCGATCGACCAGTTGATAGAAAACACGGTCCCGGCTTCCATCCGTCTGCAGTGGAACCTGAGGATGGATGATCCAGTCTGTAAGTTACTGATCATTAATCAAATACCACAGCGGGATTCATCGTCAATGTGGATGTTAAAACATACCAACACGTGTCCACTTCTTCAGTTCACTTTGATCTCACTAACGTGCACGCGCCTCTGGTGCGCGCGCGCCCCTGCGCTTTTCCTTTGATCATATTTGGAGTTGTTGTTGTGTAAAGTTTCTCTGAGTCCAGTTCAATCTGGTTCCAATTCACATGACATCACAGCTGAGGAGGTTCCGCCTCAGCCCAGAAGCACGTGACCAGAGTCTGGTTATTGATGAAAAATGGATAAATGATAAGTAAAGGATTAGATCGGCGAAGAAACAGTTATTATCTCAAAACTAGCGTTATTATCTCTTATCTAAAACTGATTCAATCATCTGACAACTTTTACATCAATAATCTCTTTAGGGTTAGTTTTGTCACGTGATCAGGGTACAGTAACAATGTATATCACAAGCTATTTGTTATGAACATGGGTCAAAAAGAAATATTAACTTTAGTAACATGTTGATTTGAAATGAAAAATATGAATAGGGTTCTTCTGATGAACTTGACTGTTATGTAAAATGAACACACACACACACACACACACAGTGAGTGTTAAGTGAGCTCAACTGTTTGATTAAAAAAAACCTTCAGTAACAGGTCGTTAATGAATAATTAATGAAAAATTAATTGCTCCTCAAGTGTTTTTTGTAATAAATGTCCCCTGTGATCCCATTTAGCTCCGCCCCCTCCTGACTCTGCCACACGTTCAAAGAACCAATTACAGGCTGAGTTGGTTTTCTGCTGTTTCAGCAGGGTTTTATCTGTCCACCAACACACACACGCACACACACACACACCGTGAAAATGTCCCCTTCACTGTGTCAGTCTGACCGTCTTTACATGAACGTGCTGCATTCAAGGACACAGGAAATGTCCACTTCTTTTCTTGCGTGAACTCCGTGTGACAGACGTATTGTCTGGATTCTTGGCGTTGCTAGGCAGCGAGGAATCAGCAGGAATCTGAGGCTCAGCACAGGAACGAGGCTGAATAACTTCACTCGTTTCTGTGTGTGTTCATGTTAATCCACCTCACTTAGTTTCTCACTGTTTATGACATTTGAACAACTATTTAACATATGTAATTATTTAAATATGAATATGTAGGTCACCATGATTTTAGAAAAATATATAAATGACTAATTAAAGTTTCAGTTTTAAAACTGAAATTAACAAAATGTGGGTTAGTAAAGCACAGTTTCACTTCAGGTTAATCATCACTATTATCATCAGCAGTATATGTAGTCAACCTTCATCAGTGTGAACATGATACATTATAACATACTTATCGTGTAAATGTACACTGTCCTGTACATATACATCATCTCACACATTATCATAAATGAGTAAGGTTCATTATTACGTTTATATGAAATACTTCATGTACAATCACATGCAAAGTACATTATCACATGCATCTATCTGTACATGTATGTATAGATGTAAACATGTAAGGTGCTTTAAAACATGTCACATGATCTTTAGTTCATCTGAGTTTCTGTGTTGGAATATTTTCCAGGTGAAAATGAAATCCTTGAGTCTTTACAGAAAATTGCAGCAAAGAACAAAGTGTGGAGGTCGTACATTGGCATGGGTTATTACAACTGCTCAGTACCGCCCCCTATCCAACGTAACCTGCTTGAGAATGCAGGCTGGTAAGTGATGTGATCTCTGCAGAGGGTTTGTTGATCTGGTTTGGCTTCTCATTTAAACTGATGTAATTGTACACATGTAACTTGTGTGGGTCATGTGATGTCTGCTTCTCAGGGTCACTCAGTACACGCCTTACCAGCCGGAGGTCTCGCAAGGTCGTCTGGAGTCACTGCTTAACTACCAGACGATGATCTGTGACATCACAGGACTGCCGGTCGCCAACGCCTCCCTGTTGGACGAGGGAACGGCGGCTGCCGAGGCCATGCAGCTGTGTCACAGGTCACTTACCCACTGGAGAAGATCAAGTCGCATATAATACTCTATACTTTAGGTTTTTTCAAATGTGGTTGAATGAGGTACTGACACGTGGCCTGTTTCCATCATGGTATGGTTGGGTTTGGTACGGTACAGTTTGGAATGGTAAAGTCCTGGGTCGGGCTTGTGTTTCGACTGAGAACAGTACCTTCACTTGGTAGGTGTGATGTGTGTAGCGTGACATCGCACCAGTGTGACGACAATGAACGACAACATTGAACGCGACGCAACAGACAACAATGGAGGGCGTCCAGCAGCTCTTTTTTTGTCTCAACAAGACAAAGTCCAGCTTTGTAGGAGAACAGACTTGTCTTCCATGGGATATTTACACCCGTCCTTTTTCTGTTGCCAGATCAGCTGACTGTTATGGGCGGAGCCGGTCTAGCTCCACCGTTACCGTATCATTTTATTGTGGTACCTCAAGGGAAGGGCGCCGAAAGAATGGAACAGTTGAAACGTTTCACTATACAGTCATCACTGACTGAGCTGTGAGTGAAACCACTCTGAGTCAGCGATGACCGTGTCAGTACCTCAGTCAACAACAGAACTGTCACTTAAATAAGAAAAGTACATTAAAGGACACGCGACTTTTTTGTCACAGACAGAACAAAAGAAGGACTTTCTACATCGACCCACGCTGCCACCCTCAGACCATCGCTGTGGTCCAGACCAGAGCCAAGTATGTGACACGCACTCACACACATGCACACACACACGCGCACACATGTTTGTGCTTCTGTCATAGTGATAGAAGCACAAACATGTGCATTCTAACCCTAACCCTAAATCTAAGTCTTAACCCTGAAAAAGCCATTTTAAGGGGTGAAAAAAAGTGAGGACCAGCCAAAATGTCCCCACTTTGTCGGAATTATACTGATTTTGGTCCTCACTCTGCAGCAAGTACAAAAACATACACTCACTTTCTTTCTGACTGTTATGCTGCAGTTACATCGGTGTCCAGACGGAGCTGAAACTTCCTCATCAGATGGATTTCAGTGGGAAGAACGTATGTGGCGTTCTCTTCCAGTATCCAGACACAGACGGTCGAGTAGAGGACTTCACTGCACTTGTCGACCGAGCACACAAAGGAGGGGTGAGACAGCGGGTTCTTATAAACAAAAGGAAAAGTAACAAAATAATAAAGGTAACTTCAAATGTGTCCACGACCTCTGTTATATTCACGTTTCTCCGTCCAGGCGCTCGCCTGCTGCGCCACAGATCTTCTGGCGCTCTGTGTTCTGCGTCCTCCTGGAGAGTTTGGCGTGGACATCGCTCTGGGCAGCTCGCAGAGGTTTGGCGTTCCTCTCTGCTATGGAGGCCCACATGCTGCTTTCTTCTCTGTGAAAGACCACCTGGTCCGTATGATGCCTGGCAGAATGGTTGGCGTCACCAGGTGAGATATAGATGGTGGGAACAAAGACATCTCCTTGGGAAATGTATTAAAAATACTGTTGTTTGGTTCCAGGGACGCCGCAGGAAAAGAAGTGTATCGACTGGCATTACAGACGAGAGAACAGCACATTCGTAGAGACAAAGCAACAAGCAACATTTGCACCGCACAGGTGTGGCCACACCCACTCCTCTGACCGTTGAACACACACTGTAGAATGAATGACATGGAGTGAGATAATTCTTTGGTTAATGTTATCACAGAGATGAGTATCTGAGATTCTTTATTTATTATATTAGTTTTTAGTAAACCCTCCTGTTCACCCTCAGGCTCTGCTCGCCAACATGGCTGCCATGTATGCACTGTATCATGGTCCTCAGGGACTCAAACACATCGCAGAGAGGACGCACGCTGCGGCTCTGATCCTCGCCGAAGGTGATCCAAAAACATTTCAACTTCACATGAAACTGGACCATGTAGTTGACCTCACTGTGACCTCACCGTGACCTCACCGTGACCTCACTGTGACCTCACTGTTTCAGGTGTGAAGAGGGCAGGTCACCGTCTCCATAGTGACATGTTTTTTGACACGTTAAAGATTAACTGCAGTGTCACAGCCAAAGACATTTTAGAGCGAGCTGAGCAGAGACAGATCAACTTAAGAGTCTACACAGACGGAGAGGTGAGACACCTGTCTGACTGTCTGTCTGTACCTGGAACTGCATCTGTTCCTCTTCAGTAGTTAGTTTTAAGCAGCTGGACTTGCTTGAGTTAGTATGGTATGGTGAGGGATGGTGATGATGATGACGATGATGATGAGTGTGTGTGTGTCTCCACAGCTCGGCGTCTCTCTGGATGAGACAGTGACTGAGAAGGACTTGGACGACCTGCTGTGGGTCTTGGGCTGTGAATCATCAGCTGTGTGTTGTTTATCATGACATTTGTGACGTATAGTTACTAGTTTCATCCATGTTTTAGTGTGAGAGAAAAACATGTCACTGATAGAAATATTTAATGTGATGTTACATGTCCAGGAACTGATAGCCGAGAAGATGGGTGAGCGAGTCAAAGGCATCATGGGAAGTCCTTTCAAGAGGACAAGCAAGTATCTGACACACCAGGTTTTTAACAGGTTGGTTCATCTGCAGTGTTTACAGTGGTATTTAGATGCTTTGCTGTATTTCCCAGTTAGGAGTAGGAAGTTCCGACTGTAGTGCCCCCTGAAGTTGTAATTCCAAGTCATCAACTCTTTCAAACTTCTCATTCCCCCGAGTTCACATTTAAAATGGCTGCTTTGAACATCAGTGCTGTGAAAGCTGTTTTTTTCACTGTCCCCTACTGTTGTCTGTGGACATGTTGCTAAGTTGTATGTGAGAATTACCATGAATTAGCATATGTTAATCAAATACATTTAGATTAGCTTGCTAGTCTAATTATTATAAAATTATTACAACATGAACCACAGAATAATCTGACCTTTGAATCTTGTGTGTGATGTCATTCCAAGACTACGCTGACCACATTTCTGAAATGAATATCATTATTATTATTATTATTAAAAACCCAGTTCACAGTGAAGTTATGTAATGAATGAGAGCAGGCTCATGTCTAAACACTTTGCTGGTCTTTTATTGCTTCCATATCACATTACATAAGTTTATAGTTACTGTTACCAACATTCATTTGTTACTGCTGGTAACTAACTACTGTTAACATTAATAAAACATTGTTTCTGCTGAACGTGTTTTCAGTTTTCACTCTGAGACCAACATTGTACGATACATGAAGCGTCTGGAGAACAAAGACATCTCACTGGTTCACAGTATGATCCCACTGGTGAGTTATTTCCTCAAGTGAAACAAGATTAAGTGTTCAAAGATTCATGTTCAGTGTGGTTTTTCTTCCTCAGGGCTCCTGCACCATGAAGCTGAATAGCTCCTCAGAACTCATGGTGAGTCATTTATGCTTCTTATTTATGCAGATCTGAAAACTGTGTGTTTAAATGTGTAATTTGTGACGTAAACTCTCAAAACCAACAGCTAGGCTTAGTAAAAAAAAACTAGGTCTAAGAATAAGTTAAAAACAAATGACAGAGCAACAAAAACCAAAGGAGGGAGACAAGTGGGTTGGAACAAAAGAACCAAAGGGCTGCTGATCCAGGGAAAAATAAGAAAGTGACAGTGATGAGCATGAAGACCAAGGGTCACCAGTATAAAGGACAAACCATCTGGTGAAGACTGATGAGTTGGTCTGGATTTTAAACAGGAACAAGTACATGGTGGCAATCAGGATAAACTGCAACAGGTGAGGTGGAGGGAGTGTCAGGGAAACAGGGAATGGGGTTTCTCTGGCCAACCTGCAGGGGAAAAGACAAACGGACACTCCCACAAGCACTGAGGGGGGGAGACAGACAGACAGACAGACAGACAGTCAGACAGACAGTCAGTCATAGAACAGGAGGAAAAACAACAAACAAATATGCTACAAAGAAAATGGAAATGATCTCGTTTTAGCTCGTTCTTCTTAGCTTTTAGCTTCTGTCAAACCTAAACGTATATTATTGTCTTATCAAAGGCAAACACTGAATAAGACTGTTGAGTGGAAAAAGTCCCGACCGTGGGGGATAAGCGTGCTATGCTGCTGCCTCACGTCTGCGGAATGTCCTCCCTGACGACTTTACAACCACAGTTTTAAAAGAGGAATTAAAACATTTCTTTTTAGTAGAGCATTTCTTTTAAAACTACTTTTCAGTTTCTTATTCCATCTTATGTTGGTCTTGACTCTTTTATGATCTGTACATTTACTGACCTGTAGCATTCATGTAAAGTATGTTATAAAAGAAATGTATTATTATTCACTTGCTACACTGATGAGACATGATGAAGTTCTGGACCTCGGCTTGAGGACCTCTCAAAACTTTGACTACCCTGTTGTAGAAGCTTAACCAGCTGGTTACGCTGTGTTAACTTGATGAAGGTAACATTGGTTTCACTGGGTTCAGTTAATCTGAAGAATCAGCGGTGAAATGTTTTGTCACCTTGTACATCTTCAGCCCATCACATGGAAGGAGTTTGCACACATCCACCCGTTTGTGCCTCTGGATCAAGCTGAAGGTTACCAGACTCTGTTCAGGCAGCTGGAGAAAGATCTGTGTGAGGTGACGGGCTACGACAAGATCTCCTTCCAGCCAAACAGGTGACAACACACACACACAGTCTGCTTTCCATGACTACAGAGGACATTCCATTGACTTCCATTCATTTCCTGCAGACTTACTCTAACCTTAACCATAGTTACTAGTGTCCTAACCCTAACCCTGACCCTGGGAAGGAGGAAGACCAGCTACACACACACACTTCATCAGCAGTTTATTTATGACTTTTTCCCCCCTCACCTGTTGCTCAATGCATGTTGCTCTTTGACCTGTGGTGTGTGCGTATGTGTGTGTGTGTGTGTGCACGTGCGTATGTGTGTGTGTGTGTGTTTCAGTGGAGCTCAGGGCGAGTACGCCGGCCTCGCTGCCATTAAAGCTTATCTGAACTCAAAGGGACAAAGAGAACGAAGCGTAAGTTCAAATAACCATATGTTTATTATTCAAGGAAAATCATTACATATATACGTATATATATATATATATATATATATATATATATATATACGTATATATATTTATTTATTTATTTATTTATTTATATTTAGACGATACACGATTATTTTCTCGACTGATCGATTGTTTCAGAAAATATCGATCAATGTTTATCAAACCAGGTAATGATGATCTTCTTAAAGGACTGAGTGAATGTTAAGTTTTAATGTGTTATTGTTTATCGTTAGGGTTAGGGTTCTGTTTCCTGTTCAGGGACAAAAGATCAAAAACTAGAAATACTTTTAAATAAGATAATTTAAAATATTAAATCATGTGAACTCTGGACCTTATAAAAAATAATACAAAGATAATGCAATAATGTAACCCAACACAATTTATGTGTTCTGTGTCTTATCATGCGAACTTTATTGCTCCCATCATGCAACAGTTCAACGTGACCTGTGATGATAAACACGCTAAGATAAGTCGCACATTAATGAGGCTGAAAAACTTATCAGTTTGTCGCAAATCACACACACAGACTCACACACACACACACACACACTATACACTGGAAATACAGATGTTATTGATCCAGAAATACAGATGTTATTGATCCAGAAATACAGATGTTATTGATCCAGAGTTCCCCGGTGGTAATACAGATGTTATTGATCCAGAGTTCCCTGGTGATAATACACTGATCATGGATAGATTCAGATATGATGTGACGCTGTAGACTTTTGTTTATTTTATGTTTGATTTCTACAGTAAATCATGACAGTGTTCTCATGATGTTTTGTTTATTCTAGGTTTGTCTAATCCCTAAATCCGCTCATGGAACTAACCCAGCGAGCGCTCAAATGGCAGGAATGAAGGTTCAGGTTGTGGAAGTGGACAAAGATGGAAACATCGACCTGGTTCATCTCAAGGCGTTGGTGAGGTCATCAGAGGGTGGGGCATTGTTATCCTGAACTCTGAGTCTAATCCAGGACTCTGAGTCTAAATATAATCCTGGACTCCGGGTCTAATCTTGTGACTCTGAGTCCAATCTCTTAATCTAATCCTGCACTCTGAATCTAATCTCTTAGTCTAATCCTGGACTCTGAGTCTAATCTCTGAGTCTAATCCTGGATTTAAACTCTGAGTTGTGGTCACAGAACATCAGATATGAGTGAACTCGCAGTATTTTCACTCTGAGTTAGAATTGAGTACAGTAACTCTACAGGGCAGCATGGATGCTGCTCTAACACCACACATCACCATGGCAACAGAAAACTCAGAAATCCTCATGTGAACACATGTTTGAATTTAGCTGCAGTTTTAACATATATTTAATATTGTAAAGGTTTTGGCCTTACTGTGTACAGAGCCTTGAGATAATGTATGTTGTGATTTGGCGCTATACAAATAAAATTGAATTTAATTGAATTTAATCCCAACTATTCTTGAAATTAGAAATGACATGAATACACCAGGGTTAGGATTAGGCTGGTCCAGCCCTGTACTGGAATGGATTGTACTGGGTTTGACCCCAGTTCAAACATTGTAACTCAAAATAATAATAACAGCTATTGTTCCCCTCTCCCAGGTGGATAAACACAAGTCAAACCTGGCAGCCATGATGATCACTTATCCGTCCACCTTCGGTGTGTTTGAGGAACAAATCAGAGACGTGTGTGACCTGATTCATCAGAACGGAGGTCAGGTTTACCTGGACGGAGCAAACATGAACGCCCAGGTAAGGAACTTGAAATAATACATGTGATATGTTTTGATCTATTTAATTATTGATATCCTGTTATCAGTAATAATATATATAATAGTCACTGTCACAAATTAAAACACTAAATCAGGGTTTCTCAGTCCTGGTCCTGTCCCAAGGTACTGCATGTTTTTGACGGTTTCCTGCTGCAACATGCCCGATTTAATTGATCAGCTCATCGTCAGGCTGTGCAGAAGTCTGATAACGACCCATTTATTTGAATCAGGTGTGTTGGAGCAAAGAAAGATCTGAGACATGTAGGACAGTGTGTCCTCAGGACCAAGACTGAAAAACCCTGCACTAAACAGTAAATCAGTAAATAAAAGATACCAGACAATGTTAGTAATGTTCTCCATGTCTGTTTATTTAACTAGTTTATTCATTAAAATAACTAATAACTGGGCTTATGTTTCACATTTTGCCTTAACATTTCCAACAATAATTCATTCATAACTTCATTTAATTTGGTGTCCTGTTATTCTGCTGCTCCTCCAAGACACAAATAAGTCAGTAAATATAAAACTAAACATTACATAGTGATCTTGTTCAACAATAAAAACTCCAGACACAAGAAACAAACACAAGACTCTAGTTAGAACATGTGACTGTCACAGTGTTTATTCTAGACCATATTAATGAATTGAATTGAAACATCTCTTCATAAAAAAAAGTCCTGGTACTGAAAAATAGTAAAATTAAGAAGTGCTGGTTCTGTGTACTGCACAGTACTGGCTCATTTAAAGCACAGTAATGTTATTTTTACACACACACACACACACACACACAAGGATTGGGATTTGAACCTGCAACCCTCCTGTTACAAGCCCAATTCCTTTCGTCTTATCCACAGCTGCCCGTTAACGTGCGGCATCAACAAAGCCAAAACCAAAAACAAGTTTAATAGTTGGGGAAAAAAAAGTCTTTCAGGGATTAAAATGTGAATAGTTTTTACATAAATAAAGATTTTAGGTCCTTTTCCTATGTTTGTCCTCAGGTGGGTTTGTGTCGTCCTGGAGATTATGGCTCTGATGTGTCACATCTGAACCTGCACAAAACCTTCTGTATCCCCCATGGAGGAGGAGGACCGGGAATGGGTCCGATCGGAGTGTAGGTCTCACACGCACACACACACACACACACACGAGACAAATGATGTGTAGACGCTGTAATAGCAAAATAATTAGTGATTAATAATTATTTCCTCATTTCTGCAACAACTACAAATTAAGTCCAAGTCTCGTGTCAACTACATTTTTGTTTAAACCTAAAAAGAATTTTGTCACCATCACAATTATTATTCTTGGTTATTAATATTATTATTTCTTAATTATTTTTCTTCTAGTTTTAAAAGTTCTAATCATAATTTTATTCGATTTAAAATGGCATCAAGTTTGAAACTTATCAAACCTGAGCCTCAACATTTTGTTCAAGAGATGAATGTCTTCACCCAGTAACCTATTCAACAGCACCCCCTGCTGCCTGAAACCTGATCAGCTTTGTAACCCATCCATACTGTGCATGAATTCATTGTCACTGCTAGTCCCTGCTCCAGCCTGCGGGGGGCACTAACATGCAAAAAGTCGCAGGTTTCCTGTGGGTAAATGTTAAGAAAAATCACCCTGAGGTATTAAATGTGATGGTACCTGATTTAGAGCAAAGCTGCCCCCTGCTGGTGAATGTGTAACACTGCTAAGTCCACACACACATCCAGAGCAGTCTAATGACCTTTAACCCTAACTCTCTTCAGGAAGTCCCACCTTGCTCCCTTCCTGCCGAGTCACCCAGTGGTTGACATGGCATCTGTTAACTCCAGCAGCTCACTGGGAACCATCAGTGCTGCCCCCTGGGGATCCAGCGCCATCCTGCCCATCTCCTGGACTTACATCAAGGTCAAAGTTCATAACTATACAGTTACAATTAATTTAACTCTTTTATTGATCCCTGTGGATTTCTGAATATTAACTAAAACACTGCCACTTCTTTATTCAATATAACTTTGTTAAAACTTTTATTTGTATAGTGCCGATAGATAACTTCACATGTTAAGGTCATGACCTTACAGTTATTACAGAGAAACAACAGGAACACAAAGAGGAAACACTGAAAACAGTGGGGAGAAAAACAAGAAGAAATCTGTGACAGAACCAGAGTCAGAGTGGACGAACATCTGCCTGGACCTGCTGGGGTAGGAGAGAGGAGACAGAGGAGGGCGAAGGGAAGGAGAGGTGGGAGGAAAGAAGGATGGAAAGGAGAGAAGAAGACAGAGGAGAGACAGAGACCAGGAGCATTTCAGAAACACTTATCATCATCACTGTCATCTTCATCATCTTGTCCAGGGTGTGACATCATCCCTCTTGACTCAACGTCTTCTGTGATTGGTTCCAGCTCCTCATGTGACCCTCAGAAAAGGACAAGGATGGTCTAGGAAAATATTCACGTTAGCAGTGATGAGCAGTTTTATAATATACAATATTACAATATATAGTTTTATAGTATTATTTGAGCTGTGGTGTCAAAGCTGTGGAGAGAGAGAGAGAGAGAGAGAGAGAGAGAGAGAGAGACCAAGAGACAGAGACAGGGATTTGGTGTGTGGGTGTGTGTGTGTGTGTGTGTGTGTGTGTGTGTGTGTGTGTGTGTGTGTGTGTGTGTGTGTGTGTGTGTGTGTGTTTGGGGGGGGGGGTTAGGGAGCGCTTGTGTTGTTATATTTGGTGTAGCACAAGTTTTCAACATTGGACCAGATAAAAACGGGTCCAGGTTTGTTTCTCTGAGTAGAATGTTTTCAGTCATAGTTCTGCAGAATGAAGCTGCTGTGCCGATGAAGCCCAACTTCACTGTCTGCAGTAAAAACCAACTGACAGATTTAATCATTTGACAATGGTTCAGTTTCACAGACATTAGATTTTAAGTGTGAAGGAGGATGAGGAGGAAGAAAAAAGCATCAGTTTCTTTTATTCATAGATTCTATTTTTACAAAGGGTTAGCGTTAGTTTAAAACTGTTATTTCTATGTACGTGGCTCCACCTTGGTAACATTGTTCCTTCATGTTTTCATGACAGTAAATCTGAATGTGAATGAGACGCAGCATGTGTCACATGTTCTCGTCATGTGACATGTCATGTGATTTTATTGTCAGTTACTGATCATTCCTTCTCTTTGATGAGTCAAAGTTTGGTGCTGACGTCATCATGTGTCGTGTTTAGCTGATGGGATCTAAAGGGCTGCGTCATGCGACCGAGGTGGCGATACTCAACGCCAACTACCTGGCGAAGAGACTGGAAGGTTCCTATAAGATCCTGTACCAAGGATCCAAAGGTACAACAGCCCCAACACTTGTCCAAAAATAAGACCCTAAAATCAGCTGAATTTAAAATCTTTACCCTCACAGTCTTTGGTGTCAACAGGTTTTATAGCTCATGAGTTCATTGTGGACCTGAGGCCGTTTAAGAGGACGGCAAACATCGAGGCTGTTGATGTAGCGAAGAGGCTGCAAGATTATGGTAATCAACTCTGCTGCTCCTCCCACAAATTCCTCACAAATGTAGTTCCATTTAAAAGGGAAAAAAGGCTTTTCAACTGTAAAAAACAATGTTACAACAAAGAAATAATCAACCAAACGCAAATGTCCTTACCTGTGTTTATATATAAAGGGAACACTAAAATAACCCATCCTAGATCTTAGAGCCTAGTTGAATGTGCACAACAGCATGTGAAACTGATTGTCAACCAGTGTCGCTTCCTAAGTGGACAGTTTGATTTCACAGAAGTCTGACTGACTTGGAGTTACATTGTGTTTACATTGTGTTCCCTTTGTTTTTTTTGAGCAGTATATATATACACACACACACTGTATTGACATTCTCAACGTATTGCATCACTTCCTGTTTCCGCTGGTGTTCCACTGTGTGTTTCTCCTGCTCTCTACTGCTGGAAAACGTTGTTATCTAAAGTCACAATCTAGTCTCTGAACAAACGCTTGTTTTGTTAGTCGTTTATTGCTTTAAGCTTCTGTTAGCGACACCTTCGCTTAACTCTGTCTCTCACGTAGATTCACACTCTGTGGTTTTCCTAGCTTAGCAGTTAGCTTAACAGTTAGCTTAGCAGCGATGGCCTCTCTCTCCTGTGTTGTTTGCCACATGTTTAGCTGCTCCTCTGCCTCCTTTAGCGATAACGGTACCTGTAATAAATGTAGCTTGTTTGCCAGGATGGAGGCGAGACTTTGCGAGTTAGAAACCCGGCTCCGCACCATATAAGCTACATCAGTTAGCCAGTCCCCTGTAGCCGGTGCGGACCACATAGTGGTAGCATTAGCATTAGCTCCCCCAGCAGCTCCCGTGCAGCCGGGAGATCAACAGGCTAGCTGGGTGACTGTCCGTAATAAGAGGCGTAGTGCCAAACAGAAAAGCCCGGTTCACCACCAACCACTTGACACTTCCAACAAGTTTTCCCCACTCAGCGACACACAGGCTGAGAAGCAAACTCTGGTCATTGGTGACTCTGTTTTACGGAATGTGAAAGTAGTGACGCCAGCGACCATAGTCAGGTGTTTTCCCGGGGCCAGAGCAGCGACATAGAGTCCTATCTGAAACTGCTGGCTAAAGATAATCGTAAATTCTGTAAAGTTACCATTTATGTCGACAGTAATGACACCTGATGACAAAGATTAATGTTAAATCTGTGTGTAGGTACGCTAAGTCAATGTGGGACACCGTCATTTTCTCTGGACCTCTTCCTAATGTGACCAGTGATGACATGTATAGCCGCATGTCGTCATTCAATCGCTGGCTGTCTCGGTGGTGTCCAGAAAATAACATTACTTTCATAGATAACTGGCTTTGTTTCTGGGGAAAACCTGGTCTTTATTGTCTACATTGTAGATTAATACTAAATACATCCAAACTATCGATGAACACATATGGAATTATAGTGAACAAAAAAGTGTTGAACAAATCAGTATGTTTCTGATTTTAAAGTCTTCTTCTTATAGATAGGTTTTTCTGTTTCGTGACACCAACTAATGTTTTTTAATTAAGTGTGGATTTTTGTAAAACTTTCTTTAAAATTATATTCAGAGCTTGTTTGTTTGTTTGTAGGTTTCCACGCTCCCACCATGTCATGGCCAGTAGCTGGAACACTCATGATCGAGCCCACAGAGTCGGAGGACAAGGCCGAGCTCGACCGCTTCTGCGACGCTCTGCTCGCCATCCGACAGGAAATCACAGACATCGAAGAGGGACGAGCTGACCCTCGAGTCAACGCACTGAAGGTTAGTCATCAGAGAGTGTGCGTGTGTTTGTGTATTTGTTGCCAAGTGAGGACCAAAAATGGTATCAACCCTACAGAGTGAGGACGTTTTGTCTGGTCCTCACTTTTTAAAGGGCTTTTACAGGGTTAAGACCTGATTTTAGAGTTAAGGCTAGAATTGTGTTTAGATTAGGGTAAGGGTTAAGGTTAGGCACCTAGTTGTGATGGTTAAGGTTAGGGTTCGGGGCTAGGGAATGTATTTTGTCTATGAGGGTCCTCACTCTGATAGAAGCACAAACACGTGTGTGTGTGTGTGTGTGTGTGTGTGTGTGTGTGTGTGTGTGTGTGTGCGCCTGCAGATGGCGCCTCACTCTCTCGCCTGCATCTCTTCATCAAACTGGGACAGACCGTACTCCAGAGAGTTTGCTTCGTTCCCTCTGGTGAGTGTCTTGAGCTGCTTTCTCTGATTCTATCGCCCTCTAGTGGAGAGAAGAGAAGCACTCTATTTTCTGCCATCACAGAAGTAGTTTAAGTATTTGTTTGGAATGTAAGTTTAAAAATATGGAAGTCAAACCTTCATGTGATTGTTTTTTGTAAACTTTAAAATTAAGTTTAAATTTTTACCATTTTATTTATTATGAAAAAGGAGCAGGTGCAGTGTCGTGGTTTTCAGTGAAGGGCAGGACTTTAAGTCCCTGATTTGTTTTTCTCTTTCTTTACATAACAGCCCTTCATCAGACCCGAGACCAAATTCTGGCCAACCATTTCCAGGATTGACGACATTTACGGCGACCAGAACCTGGTGTGCACCTGCCCACCCATGGAGGCGTACGAGTCTCCATACGAGGAGAAGAGGGTGCTGTCATAAACGCTGCCTGTGCTCCAGTCACAAAGTCTGGCTCTGGAAAAGTCGAGACTCTCAAAAATCCCATGTGAAAACAAGAACGGAGCGAGGCATGTCAGAAGGGGCGGGGCATGTCAGAAGGATTTCAAATGTGGATTCAAATGAAATGCATTTGCTTTATTAAAGTCAAAAACAAAACTGTTAACTTGTTTTTGATGTTATTGTCCTGAGAAAACTGAGGCTTAATCTGCTTTAATCTGATGAGTTTCAGGGTCATGACATTTGCTCTAACGGACCAAGGGTGGCACTGTTGTGTAACACACCTGAAACACGAGTTCACTTTGCCTTCACATTTTCAGCAGTTAGTTTTTTTCCCTCAGCTTTTGTTGATACAAATCTTTATGAAAATGTTTTAATATTTGTTGTGACTTTTGTTGATGACAATAGAAAAAAGGTCTCAATGTTAATTTTAAAGAAATTCTTTTCTATGCTAAATGTTTGTCTGCAAAAAAGGCTGTATTAAACATTTGTCTTAAAGTGTGTGTGTGTGTGTTTTCTGTCCTAAACACTGACCTTATTAGGACCAGTGACCCTCATGGAGACAAAACCTTGTCCTAATGAGGCGAACTGGTTAAAAATTGTGGTTAGGTTAAGGCTAGGGTTAGTCATAAGCCTTTGTTTAGTCTGTCCAAATGAATGGAAGACAATACAGAATCCTGAAAAGAATACCTGCACAAACCTGTGTGTGTTCATTTTTGCTTTGGAAATCATATGATTGGGGATAATTTAAGTTTTTCGTCAAATCACTTAAAATAAAGGTGGGTTAAGGTTAGTGCTAGTAATGTTCAAACATACCACAGATTGTTTTTGATTCTGGTTTAGTTTTTCTGCAGCAAACTAAACAAATGTGCATTTAAAAATATAAATAACCTTGAATCCTGTAATGGAAAAATTGCACTAAAAACTGGTTTTTATGAGCTAATGTCTCCATAACAGCCTTGTTACAAACCAACGTAACATCGTACCAATATGTGTCTTGACTTTTCCTCGCAAGAATCAATTGTCCTTCTGCGTCTTGTCTCAGCAGATTCCAGACTCTTGTCAAAACAGTAAATAAAACCCAAACATTGACTCCTTTCCTCTGAACTACAGCACAGACCGTATGTTTCGTGTGATAAAAACCCAAACATTGACTCCTTTCCTCTGAACTACAGCACAGACCGTATGTTTCGTGTGATAAAAACCCAAACATTGACTCCTTTCCTCTGAACTACCACCTTGATGCTCTGTGCTGTCTGTTCCTCTGGCATGAAGAATAAAACACAGCTGCTGCTCTTATGTCCTTATTTCAGGGAAAAGAAAAGACAGGAGAACCTTGTACAGTATATTTTGATATTTTCATCATGCTAAAACAGATGTTAAATGTCTTAGTAAAATGAAATTTAAAATAATGACGTATTTTAATGTCGGACATGTGTGAAGGTTCTCAGTCATGCAGGTCATAGTGTTCGTCTGTAGTTAGCTGCAGGTGACTGGATTTACTTCATTTACGTGGAAGATGTTTCACATGTTCTTCAGTTCTAACTAACTGCTGGTATTTAACCTGTCAGAACAATGTTAAGTAGAACAATGAAGATCCCAGTTTTAGGTTGTTGGTTTCATCTGAGACAAACCTCTTTCCATTTTTACCTTTTTGGTTTTTGGTGTCGCCAACTTAGCGAGTTTGTTGCTACATTTACCGAGTATTTAGATGCCTTTAACGACTCTTTTTGAAAAAAGTGACTAGCGACAAATCTCCTGGCATTATTAGAGACTCGTGAAATGATACGTAAAAGTACATATCGTTCTCAAGGTTTTGTACACCGGATGGGTCCAAAGTGCAAATGATAGGATGTGAATTCTAATGCAGCCTCCCATGCACATCAAGCACGATGAGAAGAAACTAATAATGAAGACGAGAGGAAAAATAGGGGCATCAGTCTGTGCACACTGTGTGACGTCTTGTAACAATTTTATAATTTTCTGTTTATTAAAAAGAACAGGGTTTTGAGAAATAAACACAATAAAGCAATCTGCTGCCATGTTAAATGTTTGGACAGTGGACATCTATTCTGACATGTTCATGTATAGTTCTAAATATGTTTGTCATTCCAATGCCTTGACTTAAGGGAGGTAATTACACACAGTGTCAATCAGGGCCGTTGATAGACATTTGGGTTGTTGTTTCCTTTACAGCAACCATGTCACTTTGTGTTACTTATAGCGACGGTGCTGGTGCAGAGCCACAACAGCAAATGGGCATAATCATTTCTTTTGGTGTTTCCTTATTTTCGGTTTTCAGTTTCCAAAAATTGTCATTTCGGTGCATCTCTACTATAAATGAATGTCCTGCTTTGAGTTTAAGCACCAGTGTATAACAACTTCCGGGAACATTTGAGTAAAAATGTCCTCACTTGTTCCTCACTTGTTGTCCTCCTGCACACTACACAATGCGGCTCTTCTCCTCTGAAGCAGATGGTCAACAAGGACAAGGAAAACGGCAGAAACGATGAGGCACAGACCCGACATGTAGAAAGCGGTGCTGAAGTCGTTGGTCTTATCCACCAGCCAGCCTGAAACAGGTTTGACACAGAAGTGACTCTCGTGTTACATGTATGATCAACGCTTACCCATGAATCTTTTTCACATTTTAACATTTTTACTGTAAAATGTAAAGATGTCATATTTGATATACATACCTGCAGCAGGTGGACCAATGAAGCCGCCAATGCTCCTGAACAACATCCATATCCCGAGTCCGCTGTCGAATCCCTCCAGGTTCACAATGTCCACGAGCGTGGTGACATGAATGGCTACGACGCAGCCAAACAGGAAGCCGTAAAGCCCCACTAACACCACGATTGACCAGTAGCTGTGACTGATTGGCAGCAGCAGCAGCACGACGCCGACGACCGTGACAACCATGGTTAGGAGCTGCAGGTTCCTCAGCAGCCTCAAGGTGGCAACCCAACCACAGATCAACCTCCCCATCAAATCAGCCAGTGCCAGAATGGACAGGATGGAGGCGGGCCAGTAGTCATTAAGCCCCACCCTGTTGGTAAAGGGCACCAGAAAGAGAGGCGGGATAAAAAGTCCTGCAGCTGCAAAGATGGCAAACAGGATGTAGAGGACGAGTTCAGGTTTCATCAGCAGGGAGCACTGGAACATCATGTGATGACCTCCTGTGGTTTTGGAGAGTGAGGGCCTGTTCAGAGGCCTGAGGAGGGCGCCGCAGACACACAGGTTCAGCTGAAGGCCTCCCACGATAATCAAGGCTCCCTGCCAGCCGTACAAGTCCAACAGCCATTGGAAGAAGGGACCGAACAGGACGGCAAAGACACACTCACCAGAGCTGGCTATGGCGTAGGCGATAGGGCGGCGCCGTACAAAGTAGTGACTCACCATACTGTTGGCAGGAATCCACGAGAAGGAAATGCCCGTCCCTCAAAACATACCACAGAAATGTTTTATGACATTTAACACAGACCTTTAACCTTTGTAAGGGTTACGACATTGTGTTAACTGTGTGTGTTACCCTGGAGAAAACCCATGGTGATGTAGAGCCACGGCAAACCCAGGTCCAGAGACACAAGCAGCATCCCAGAGGCGGCCAAGACACCACCGACCATGACCACCGCTCTCTGAGAGAAGTGTAAGGTCAGCGCGCTCGCCGCTGGAGCTGAGGCGACGAGACGAGCAACAGAAGTGCAATGAAACATCGAGCAAAAAACAACGTTAAAAACAAGACGGTGAGATAACGGTGAGATAAAAACATGGAGATGAAAACTACTGATATAACGTCATCTTAATTTTAAAACATCTAGTAAAACACAGATCTTTAAACATTGAGGGTTTTAGGTTGAAAGTTGAGAGCTAACCTCCGAGGTGAAACATGGCGATGGCAGTAGACGTGACCCAGGACGTGGTGCTGGTCAGGACACCAAAGTGACTCTGAATGTCCAAGAAGAAAATGCCAAAGTTCTTGAGAACAGCAGCAGTGAGGCCCATGATGAAGAACGCCGAGGTAACGACCACCCAACCATAGCCACCATCAGGAGGTCCAACTCTGCCACACGTCTTCTTCATCACCTCCAGAAGAAGAATGGGTTAGCCTAAGGGCTAAAGGTCCAGTGGGTAAGAATTAGTGACATCTAATGGTGAGAATGCAAATTGTAACAACCTCCGCTCAATAATCCAGTTTTGTCTTTTTCGAGATCCTGTAGGACATTCCTGAACAAGATGGTGGCCTCCAAAAAGTAAAACCAGTAAATATAAGTAACATTTTAAACCTGCATAATGGTACAAACGTTACCTTTAACTGTGTTTCACTGATAAACTTACACTTCATGGAAATGAGGATGTAAAACAGAGATGAGTGACTCAAATAAAAAATACTAGATAATAAAACAGTTGCTGAGTCACTTTAGTTCCATCAAACTCTCTCTGGTTTCATTTTTGGTTCTGTTGATTTAATGTCACTGGTTTATGCTGGTTTTACCATCCATTCAACCATCATCCATTCATCTGTCTATCTATGTTATATACATAATGACTATAACATGTATATTGATCTTTTCTAGTCTTAACAAATTCAAAGAGCGACAACATGAACACATGTTCATGTACATGTGAATAACATCAGCAACACGTAAATGACATGAATCCACAGCAATGATGCAATCCTTCAAAAAGTTCCTGGATTCAGACAGTGATCCGGATCAGAACGGATCCACTGATCCGGATCAGAACCACAATCTAATCACGTTTTTTGTCCGACCGACAGCTAACAGACAGACATACAAACAGACAGACCATGAATGCACGTGCATGTAAACTACGTGAATGCACATGTGAACAGGATAAAAATTAAAACACATGAAATATGTGACTGACGTCACAAACCGAGCGTGACGTTCATATCGTTTGATATATTTGTGTCAATATTATCAAACGACACTGTGAAGTGAACGAGATGAAAGAAAACAAGATAAAGATGTAATCGTGATCAAAATGACTGTATTTTATGTTTGAAAGGCTCCACCCTCCATCAGAATCACGAAAAAATCCAGGAACAACAAACACTTTTGGAGTCAAAACACAAAAGAGTCAGAACAAGTGAAATAATGATCACTGAAATCAAAAACGCGTATTTTCAAACAAATACAATAGAATAACCTTGAATGATTAACTCGATATTTTGTTTGCAATGAGTGTTACTTTCCGGTTTATTTTTTTCTTTGTTGTTGTTTGATAATATTGACACAAATCTAATTCCACTGATATTTATCTTGTTAAACTTGATTAAATAAACAAATAAAACCTAAAAACGTTTAAAGTTTTTTTCCCAGGTGATGTTTTTTCAGGTAAAACAATGACGTCACTAAATGAATGACATACTTTCTTCAGTGCAACGTGTTTTCAAACGAGCACGTGTAGTTTCTTCACACAAACAGCCATAAACATATTGACACGTTCACGTTCGTGGGTTTTACCTGTCACGCGCAGCTGTGGCGGCGTCTTTGATACACGACAGCAGCTGTTGTTGCGAGAGTGTGATCATCCCGAGCGTGGATTCGTCGACCGGAAGTAGTCAAAACGCGTCACTGCACCGTCACAGGGGCTGTCCCACCTGTCTCACCTGTCCCGCCCGTCTCACCTTGAACGCCGACGTTTGGCTGTTTTTGAAGGAAACATTTTTGTAAATCTTTATTAAAACAACACGAGAACAGTCTGGATAATTGATATATAATAAACACATGAATAAATAAAATAGCAGTTGGTCCAGAGCCTGAGACAAAGTTAACAGTCATGACACTAAAAGACTGAATAAGCTGATCAGGAAATCTCCCTTTCCTCCAGTTTTACAGCAAATATTCAAATATTAGTGGAGGCTTCATCAAAGTGTGTGAAAGCACTCGTGTGCGTGTCGTGCGCGTGTCGTGCGCGTGTCGTGTGCGTGGCTGTAATCACCTTGAGTTGGACTGTGTGGCAGCCACGCAGTGGTCAAGGACACTCCAGTGTCCAGCCTCACAGAGCAGATGGACACCCGAGAACAAGTGTCTCACTCACTGATATTTTCACCTAATGAAACATTAATAAAAAAGCTTCCAACTTCATGTCAGTGACTTTTCATATTAATTATCAGTTAAAGTCACAGACTAATCAAGCTGAGACTGTGACTCTGCTTCAGGTTCACAAACTGAAAACCTTTAAAAACAATGAACTCTATATACATATGTATATTACACTTTCATTACATTAAACCTCAACTGCTTTAACACATTCAGAGTTTCAAAGTGAAAAAAACATTTCATATTCTAGGTGTGTTTATATACAAATAACAAAGACTGAATTAAAAAGTTTATTTTTATCAACAACTGTGAAAAGAAAATCTAAATCTTCTCTGACAATATCGTAAACAAGAGTTTACGATATTTAAATTTTATAAAATTATAAAAAAAAAATCTGCACATATATACACAAATATACTACAAGTTCATACACAAACAAAACACTGAGCTCTATTTGTCTTCAGGGAAGGATGATGAGAGCTAGGCCTGCTAGCCATTTACACACGTGCACACTCATGCACGCACGCACGCACACACACACACACACACACACGTGCACACTCATGCACGCACGCACACACACGCTGTTGACAATGTTAGAACATGTTTGAAGGTTCTCAGTCAACCAGATCTTTGTATCTTCAGCTAAAATTTTGAAGATGCTGTTGCCTTCATTTATTATCTGCAGGAGTTAAACACACTGCAGTCCAGTGCCTTGCTCCAAGGCACAGTGGCAGTAGTTTTTGAGTGAAATTAAAAGTCTGTAGTGTCTCTGAACAGGTCGATGCGTAGAGCCAGCTCTTTAAACGAAGGACGCAGACTTGATTCATTGTTCCAACACTCGTTCATCATCTCGTGAATCTGACAAGAAACAAATGTTTAATTTAATGATGATGTCACACATTTAAATAACCTTTTTTCTTTTGTTTTATGTTTAACACTTAAACATTTTACTTTTTATTATATTTTATGGTTTTCCTGCTTTTTTTTGTAACATTTCTTGACTCAAATGCATTAATGTATTATTTTATCCTGAAGGAGATTAAAGTTAGTAATGTGTAACTTTTAAAAATCAACAAATGTCTTTTGTCAAATGACTTGACACTTTTATGGGTTAGGGTTAACCCTAGGTCTTGTGTCAACCGGTGAATTTCCTGTACCTGTACTGCACACAGGAAGTGACTTATGTTTCTTATGAATAATGATTATTTGTGCATGTGCGTGTGTGTATATACAGTATATATATATATATATATATTTATGATGTTGTGCCTCTGCAGAAAAGTTGAAGTGCTCTGACTCTGTTGATGTATACCTCTGCTGGACAGTCCAGTGGCTGTGGCAGTCTGCTTCCTGACCTTAGCAGTTCAGTCAGGTGATAAACGATCAGCTGACCCTGTTTGTCATTTCCCATCATTGACATGAAAACCTGTGGAGAAGAACAAAGACGATGACAGTGACTGATTTAGAGACAACAACAGGGGAAACCCTCACAAATAGTAAGTGGACTTCTAACAGGTAAATATTTTTAAATAATAGTTTATTTAGTGGGACCATCACCATAACTGTGTCACATGACCTGACCTCCACAGTCATCTGACCTAAACCCAACTGAGATATTTGAGATGAGTTGGAGTGAAGGCAAAGCAGCCAACAAGTGCTCAGAATCTGTGGTCACTCCTTCAAGACTGTTGGAGAACCAGTCCAGGTGACTTTACCTCATGAAGCTGACGGACACAATGTTAGTGAGCAAAGCTGTCGTCAAAGCAAAAGAGGGCTGGCTACTTTAAACAACCTAAAATATGAAACACATTCTGGTTTGTTTAATACTTTTGTTCACTACATCATTTCATGTGTTCCTTTATAGTTTGGGTGTCTTCAGGATTAATCCACAATGTACAAAATAAAAAAATAAAGAAAATCCATTGAATGAGAAGGTCAAACTTTTGACTGGTACTGTATGTGAACATATAGGTTTAACAATTACAGAAGATGTGTCTCCGAGTCTGGACTAACGGGTAACATTGTCTCAGGGTCTGGACTAACGGGTAACATTGTCTCAGGGTCTGTGTGTGTGTGTGTGTGTGTGACACTCACAGCAGGAGGGCTACACATTTTGTCACTGTGGGTGAACAGTTCGTAAAGAACGACTCCAAAGCTCCAGACGTCTGACGCCACAGAGAACTTACTCTCAGTCAGAGATTCTGGTGAGTACCTGTAACACACACACGCACGCACACGCACGCACGCACGCACGCACACACACACACACATTGATCAAGGTTTGATTAAATCTGAGAACTGATCATTTTTAAAAAATTAACTATGTGACACATGAAGACAACAGCACATGAACTGACCAGAAGATGGGGCTCTCTCCCGGCTCTTTAACCATGTAGTACTCTTTGTCCTGTGGAAGAACTTTGGTGAGGCCAAAGTCTCCGATCTTCACCCTCTGCTCACTCTCCACCAGAATGTTCCGGGTCGCCAGGTCTCTGTGGATGTATCGTTTACTCGACAGGTACTCCATACCCTGAGAACACGGACGTAAAAAAGACAAAGTATTTACAAAGGTTTTCTCTTATAAAACATATCACATGACAGATGATGATCATGATGGGACAAATAAACACGTCACATGACTGGACACAAGGACAGACCTTGCAGATCTGAGAAGTGTACTGTATGAGCTTCCTGTTGTCGATCCGCTCCTTGTTTTTCATCAGATAATCTCGTAAACTTCCAAAAGGAAGGAACTCCATAACTAGACGCAGATTCCGTCGCCCTGAGAAAAGAAATTCACATGACTCCTGATAAGACAAGTTAACACAGGCCAATGAGCTTCACTGTGTTAATATTGCTGTGAAAAAATGTTTTTTTAGCTGTGCAAGAAACAGGGATGGGAACAAGTGACTGACTGAAATATCAGCAGACCATACCTGCGCTGTAGCAAACACCTTTGTACTTGACAATGTTCTCGTGCTGCAGAGATTTCAGGATCTCGATCTCTCGCTCAAAGTCTCGCAGATGTTCAGCAGTGGAGTTCTGCAACTTCTTCACAGCCACCACCTCTCCTGTGTTGTCCTGAAGAGGATCGTAGCGACACATCTCCACACTGCCAAAGTTTCCCTGAAACACAAACAAGCATCTGTCAACATCTAAACAACAAGCGCCTGTCAACAAGCGTCTGTCAACATCTAAACAACAAGCGTCTGTCAACATCTAAACAACAAACATGTGTCAACATCTAAACAACAAACATCTGTCAACATCTAAACAAGCGCCTGTCAACATCTAAACAACAAGCGCCTGTCAACAAGCGTCTGTCAACATCTAAACAACAAGCGTCTGTCAACATGCGTCTGTCAACATCTAAACAACAAGCGCCTGTCAACAAGCGTCTGTCAACATCTAAACAACAAGCGCCTGTCAACAAGCGTCTGTCAACATCTAAACAACAAGCGCCTGTCAACAAGCGTCTGTCAACATCTAAACAACAAGCGCCTGTCAACAAGCGTCTGTCAACATCTAAACAACAAGCGCCTGTCAACAAGCGTCTGTCAACATCTAAACAACAAGCGCCTGTCAACAAGCGTCTGTCAACATCTAAACAACAAGCGCCTGTCAACAAGCGTCTGTCAACATCTAAACAACAAGCGCCTGTCAACAAGCGTCTGTCAACATCTAAACAACAAGCGCCTGTCAACAAGCGTCTGTCAACATCTAAACAACAAGCGCCTGTCAACAAGCGTCTGTCAACATCTAAACAACAAGCGCCTGTCAACAAGCGTCTGTCAACATCTAAACAACAAGCGCCTGTCAACAAGCGTCTGTCAACATCTAAACAACAAGCGCCTGTCAACAAGCGTCTGTCAACATCTAAACAACAAGCGCCTGTCAACAAGCGTCTGTCAACATCTAAACAACAAGCG
>JAFBJR010000724.1:0-30229 GCA_016785285.1 Brachirus orientalis
GGGTCCACCTTTAGTTCCCCTTTTTGACGATTTACTAGAATCGTAACATTATTCAAGTGCAATGTTCAAAACAATGGCACACATTTTAAAACAGAATATTATTGTAAAGAGCTTATTGCCTTTTTTCATTAGTGCTAAAACCTGAAGTCCGTGTTCATAATAGAACATGCTAATTCTCATTTAAAAACTAATTTAAAAACAAAAATATGTATAGTATTAGACTGCAAGTAGCACTCATAGGGGCATAATTTCTCAGCATTTATTTTATTTTTAAATGAAACATCTCATTTATTCAGATAAAAAGCTTTACCATAGCTTTAATACACATCTTTAAATGCAGACAAAATGGAATGCTATGCCATAGTAACAAATAAACAGCATTAGAGAAATGACAGTGAGAGAAGTGGAACTATAGCACTACAAAGTGCTTGGTTAAATCAAGTAAGCTAAGTTGCTTAACAAGAAGTAAAACAAAAATGTTCATATGGCCACATTTAAAATAACAAATAAAAATACATTAAAAAAAAAAAGAAAAAAGATTGATTTCTGGAGTGAATTTCTCTGATGTGACAGAAACAGATTTTGCAATAACCAGTAGTGCTCCACCAGGTTGATCTCAGTGGCCAGGCAGGTACATAACTGAAATGTTCTTTGATATTAATAGAGGCAAGACCATTTTAAAGTGTTAAATAATTTTAGTTAAATAATTTTAAAACAATGCAGAAGCTGATGGGGAACAAGTGAGGGATAGGCAAGGAAAGGAGCGATGTGCTCATATTTTTTGTAGTTCTGGTGATTTGTAGTGATTGTAATTAATAGTATTCACTAGAACTTAAACTCTTGTTAGAGTCAACAAGTTGCTTTGATTTCCCCTCGTTTTCTTTCATGTCATGCATCAAGGAATGCATGCCCTCTGTGTGCAGCAGGTCATCTCCAGTGATGCGACCAAGTGCTGTTGTCATTTCCTCAAATACCTTAATCACAGGCTCCAGCACAATCATGTGTCGGGTCTGCACCTCTGCCACACTCCCCACCCCACACAGCAGTCCCAGCTGATGGACAACACGTCTAATTTTTTCCTGAACATCAGCAACAAACTCTCGCTTCACAGACACAGCCCTCAGTTTAGCCTCAGTCTCGTGAATCTTATTGTCAGCCATTTTGATATCACGCTCAGCTTGGTTGATCTTGGAACTGTACTCTGACACTTTAGCAGAGTACAAGTTCACCTGAGATTCACACGTCTCCACCTCCTCAGCAGCTCTGTTTACAGCATCATTGGCTTCATTCCAGTCATTAGCAGAAACTCCAAGCATAATACCCCCTGAAAACCAATAATACAGATTAATACATGTTGGCAGTGTGTCCAAACTGTCCAAAAAATAACCCAACATTTAAAGCTGTATTTACTTACCTGCAATCCCCCCGAAAAATGGGATAGCAAATAAACCAAGACTAGTAAAGGTCCTTGTCTGTGCCTCAGCTCTCTTTTCTTTCATTCTATCTCTGGTGTTGTTTGCTGACTCCAGGTTTCTCTTCTCCACCTCCAGACTTTCATTGTAATTCTTTAGATTGGATCTGTGTGACTCCAGGTCCCTTTGCAGACCAAACAACTCACTCTCTCTCTGCCTTTTCTGATTTGCTAAACTGTTAAGCTCTGCAGTGAGATGCTCAGTCTCTTCATCTGTGCGTTGAAGCTCAGTTTTGGCTATATTCTGGGACTCCTTCATCTGCTGATTCGTTTTGTCAATCTGTTCTCTTATATCATGAAATTGCTGGCTTTCAGGAAGCAGGATGATGCCTGGTTCTATGGAGAGGAGCATCTCTGAGACATGGTTGAAGGAACGGAGCCCACTCATCAGTGGTCTGATCACATCTTGGGCCATTTTTCTCAACTGCTGATCAGACCTGTAAGTGAAAAAGGGTTCAAATTTAGAAACTTAATAGACAGATTAACTGAGTAAAATGATAATGCTGAGTACTTTTTCTCTGAACAAACAGTTCATCAGAATGCCTCTGCCATAATGCACTGCATAAATCACAATCAACAATACCAGGTAAGACAGCATGTAGTTCAAATAAAATAGTGCAGTAACTGTATCTGTGCATTTCTTCTCCAACAACATATACACATTTGGCCCTGCACACACTGGTGTCCTTGATATGTCCCCTGCTAAGTTTGAAGCCTATCAAGCGACTCATTGGACAGTTATGAGATAAAAAAAAGACAGTCATTCCATGCATTTATAGGTAAATGAGCTTATTATACCCATAAGAGAGAGCCTGGTTCATGATTGCTGCTCAATTAAACCTGAATACTGGATAACTGTAAGACAGAAAACAGGACAAAATTAGTTTTGTAGCATGTTAATTCATTCATTTTTCCACTTTTGTACCCACACAGATTTGTTCCAGTGACTCCCAAAGGGGGCCACAGCCCTCTGGTGGACCTTGAAGGTATTGCACTGTGCCCTTGAAATAAATCGACACATATTCTTTGTACTGGCAGAAGGATAAACCAAATGCAGTGTGTTTTGCAATTAACATTTTAATGATATGTTCATTTGTATACACGTCTGTTTTTATGACTTTTTTTTAAATTTTTAAATATTTTGTATTCTTTATCAGTATATTTTTAAACCTAATCCTATTTATTAATCCCAGTTAATTTTACTTAATACAGTTTTACTTTCTGACTATTGCTAAGCTGAAAACTATGAATGTATAGCCGTATACATTTACCCTGGCTACAGGAACAATTGTGATTTCTTGTCTCTGCCTAGAGTTTGAAATGTGGTGTTTGAAGGATATACCTTCATCTTATTGTCACTTATGGAGCCGTGCACAATGTGAGCATTTCCATTTACTTAATCATTCTTATGCCATATAATCAGCAATGCCTTTAAATGTATTTTTATAAAGTGTTTTTTTTTCTTAGAGTAGAAAAAAATATATCTGCAACTTCAAATTCTGTGATACACATTCGCGACTTGTGCATAAAAGTACACAAATTATCCGCACAAGTACACTTTTGCTAATGAAATACCTCCATACAAATCTAGCGCCTTTTTCTTGTGTTATTTGAGACTTTTGGAGACACTGACGTGAGAGCATGCATCGCTTTGTGCACCGGACGGAACGAACACGTGAATAATTCAGGTGTGACGCAGCCTCTCGTGTACATCAAGCACAATGCGAAGAAAATAAGTTATGAGGAGGAGGGGAAAAAATCACGTCCGTCTCACTGAAGCACATTTACAACCCCCCTCCACGTATCTTGTAATTGTTTTATAGTTTATTCTTGTTCATTAACATGAAATGGGTTTTGAGAAACAAACACAATCAAGCGATTGTTAAAAGTTTTGACTCTACGTCATCAACAACGCTCCGGAACTTGGGGATGCGGTGGAAACGCAAACTACACGGATTACCACCGATTTTAAATTTGGTGGAAAAAATGGCTGTTGACAGCAAAATTCAATGTATCGTCTGTTCAAAACACAGCACATTCTGCCAGTAGATTCATTGGGTAGATATGAATTAAATAAATAATTTGTTTTCTTACCTGTTGTAAGTGTTTGCTTTGCAAGAGAGAAAGCAGTAGTGAATGTGAGGATGGAGAGAAGGTTGAGAGAGGAACAGACCAGCCCATTCCTCCTCCTTTCTTTCTGCTTGAGGGCTTATTTGAAATTGCGCACTTCTCACGAACCAAGAAGTTTAATTTCCAACAGGACTAGGAACAATTTATATTAGCAAATCACCCCCTTAGCTTATTTGTAAGTTAATTTATTGTCAGTCAGCTGTGTGTTTACTGTGAGAAAAACAGTCAAATTCTTTGTACATACAAATGAAAGTGAAATCATAAACTACTAATAAGATTTTTTATTTTAAAACGCTTCAAATACAGACAATTAACCTCAATTTTGAGGTGAAATGTGAACGTTGACCCTGGATTACTCCAAAAGTCCATCCATCCATCTTCTGCCGCTTATCCGAGGTCAGGTTGCGGGTGCAGCAGATTAAAGCAGAGAAGCCCAGACTTCCCTCTCCCCGGCCACTTTGTCTAGCTCTTCTGGGTGAATAAGGATAAATATGTAGTGTTAAACCAGCCAAAAACCACAACAAAGTAAATATAGAAGAAACATTTCAATATTCAAAAGTATCAAAAATGTGCAAAGAAATGTGAGACAGGCAATATAAAAACAAGATTAAAGACTAATATAGTATATACATAGTATATACAGTACGCTTACTAATGTTTTTTGACATATTATTTTGATATATAATTGAGTGTTCGCTTTCGATTAGACTTTATTTTGGAAACCGAAAATACAACTGCTTAATATGGAACGTTTTTACTAGAATTGACGTAAAGGAGAGAATAATGGCGCACTTCAGATTTAGGAGCGGCTGGTAGGACTGAGGACTGACGATCGATAGTGACGTCATCGGGATGCGACCACAACAACTCTCGGAACGTGACGGTTGCAGCACACAACAGTAAGTTTTAGCGAATGCAGTTTTTGAACAGTTTTTTCCTCTTTCTTATCCCACTGTCAATATGTGTTCAGTTAGGCACTTAGATTTAAATGTATGGTGAGAGCTATCGTTGTTGTATTTATTAAAAAGTAAAAGTAAACCGATATTAACATTGCTAACCGTAGCTAGCGATAGAGCTAGCAGTTAACTGCAACTAACGTTATTAGTAATGACTAACGTATGTACAATTTCAGGAGATGGAGAAAGTAAAGGCATATGAAGACCTTCAGAAAGACCTTGAAAATGGTAACGACTGTTATACTCTGATTTAATAATTAATTGCATCACAACGCTGACAGAATTGAGCTGTGATCATAAATGTTTTGCTTATCACTGTACGTTACAAATTCCGTCGTCACGAAACCAAATGAGTGCTGTGTTAGAACATTAAAGACGAATTTGATTCAAGAACTGTACAGTGTTAATGACATTGTGTCCCTCCCCTTCAAATTTAGTTTGTAGGTGAGCTTACTGAAAATGGCTTTCATGCCAAAATAAAAAAAGCTCCTGGCAACAGACAAAAAAGGTAAACTTTTCTATTGAAAGTTGTTGCACAGCTTATAAAATGATATGACTTGAAATTACGACTTGGTTTACCAAACAGGCTGAAGTTAACTATATATTGTTCTGCCATGCACTTGTTTCATAACACTGCCCTGCTCATATTACAGATGGTACCAACTTAACGAGTGACAATGCTTTTTTTAAGTAAGGAAAAACAGTATTATTCCTTGTCATAATAGCTAGTACTGTTTTTAAGAAATAGTTCAAAATGCTTGACTTGTCACAATTGTTAGTCTAAATGTATGACTACATTACAGGTGCGGCAGAGGCTTTAGGCAAAGCCAAAAAGCTTATACAGTCCCAAGTAAAGAAAAAAAATCCACTCAGTGATAAATATTTGGGCTGTGGAAAATCATTAGTCAAGGCATGTGAATACTAAGTGCATACACTGATTGTATAATATTTGTTGTATTTAACCCTCGTTAAGAATAATTTTCTTAGGATTACATTCTTTTTTTTGTTTTCCTTAATGTTAGATAAGACTGGCTCCGATGGAGTGGAAGCCTACAACTCTCAAAAAGGCTGGATGCTACCAGAAAATGATTTTGGATGAAACTCCACCTGCATCCTTCTACAGGGCCATGAAACCTATGATGATTTGGTCAACATAGGCCAAAAATAATTCTGGCCAGGGGATGATGAGGAGAATGAGTTCAACTTTTGTCATTCTGATGGGTCCAGGTGGACCCATGGAAAAGGACAATTTTTGTTGGACAGAGGGAATTGGGTAATCGATATGGAATATCATAATAAGTATTGATATTACTTTTATTGTACAATTTAATGATAAGGACTTTTAAATGTTTTTTTGCAGAGGTCATATGTTTGGATGATCAACCATGTACCTCAGGTGTGTACCTTTTTTATCAAATTATAATTATTATAATTAAAGTATTTTTTTATTTTGTCTCATGGTTACAGGCCCAAACTTATATGAACATTTGTACAAAGTGTTTGTCGATGCATGTTCAGATATTCATTGTAATACATGCCTTTATTGCAGCTGAACCCCCTGAAACCGATGTGGGTGATGATGAACGTGACACTCAAGGTATATACCTGTATGCCTGACAATACTAAATAAAAGAGATTTACCTCCGAGTTTGGCCAGTAAATATTTATTTGTGTGTCATTGGTTGGGTTACAATTTTTTGTCCAATGCTTATTTTGAAGATGAAATTCCTGAAACTGATGTGGGTGGGAGTTCTGCAGGCCAGATAAAATCTTCACCCGATCTGAACTTGAACTGGTGTATTTATTGTAGTTGTTTATTATATTATATATTAATTGTTATCAAATTTGTTTGTAGGAAGTGGAGACAGGGAGAGTGAGAAAGGAAAGCCAGAGTGAGTCACAAGTGGATGTATATTCAGTGTCATCAACTGGTATAGGTGGAGCTGTTAGCCAAGGGCTGTCGCCAGATAATGGAGATCTAATCTTTTCCCCTCAATCATCCAGCATGAAACCCACTGTACTGTCATGTAAGTTATGTTTGTGTTAAATGTATCCATCTAAAGAGAAAATCTAAGTGTAAAAGTTCTCATACTTCAGGGGCAGGATCTGACTACATCTCATGAATATAGTCTTGTATAGTTTACATAGGACTGTTCTAACAAACATGATGGGAATGATTAGAACACCAAGTGGCAATAATTCATCCTACGTGTATTTTGTATCTCCTAGTGTATCTTCCATGTGTTCCATATGTGGACATTGCTCTAATCAAGTACAGTGAAGAAAACCTACTTGGTGAAGGAACACTTGGCAAGGTATATCAAGGTTCTTTCCAGGGTACTCCAGCAGCTGTTAAGAGGATTGTGTTTGGTTCCAGAGGATTGAAGGACAGAGACATGCAACATGAAATAAATGTGTCCTTGTAAGAGCTTTGTGATTTATATTTCTTCTTTGTTATTGGATAGTACCAAGTGTTTGCAATAGGTTTAATTGTAGATTTCTCTCAGTGTTTGTTAAAGTAGTAAAATTCACTCACATATTTTGATGAACGTAAAAAAAATGTAAATGAAATGTACCCTGAAAATGTAGGGAACAGAACAGTTCAAGTGTGTCCAAACCTTTGACTGGTAGTGTATGTCAAAGCATTTGCAATTTGTCCAAAATAAATGGAAATTGCCTTTATGATGTGCATCAATGACAAGATGATTTTTAATTCTGATCTGAAAAATCTATTCAACTTTCTGAGAAAATCTGTAAAGTAAAATTAACCCATATTGTGAGGTGTACTGCAAAATTTTGAGCTGCACCCCCCTTGCCCTAGTTGCCATACATCTGTTTCCTGAGTTTTGCTGCACATCAAAATAAGTTAATCATGCATTCTATCAGAATAATTTACCCAAACACTACACACTATGGGTGAGAGAGGACTCTAATTAGTATGAAAATTTAATGTGTGGTGTCCATTGCAAATACATAATGTTGACCACTAAAGAAATCTGAAAGATTTGGACAACATAACCTAAGAATATTTGTGCTTTTTCTTTTTTATCTTATAGGTTCAATATCCATCTAAAAGGGCAATTCTCACAGACTGGGGCCTGGCAAACAGTAATGGGACACTGTAATGGTTCTTCAAGGCAGTAGGTTCACTCTACAGGCTGTTGGATCATATCTGTACATGGCCCCTGAATGTCTTCTACACATTGAGGAAGCCTCCTTGAAAACAGACATATAGTCCTTGGGAGCCACATATCTGGAGCTCCTCACTGGGTCTGCTCCGTGGAACAGCGAGAGCTGGCTGCACTGATGGCTGCCAAAACCACTCCACATGCTGTTGCACATCTCGGTGAGCAGTATCGATTTCTCTGTGGGTTGGTAAGCTATGACCCCTCCTCAAGGCCTACTGCATCTGATGTAGTACAGTTCCTCAAGTCAGAACTTGATCTTGCGAGCCGATATGGCTACAAGTGGTAATCTTGCAACAAAATTACTGTTAAACAGTTCATAATAACTGTTCTATTCTGCCTTTGTTTGAAAGTCATGTTCATCAAGCACTGAAATACTCTGTCTGTCAGTGGTACCCAAACATTTTCTTCCTGGCCCCCTTTTGTCAAAGTAAAATCAATGGATATCCATAAAAATAATAAGAACAATCCCTTCCTATACAGCTCTTTTCTGCCAAAACTATCCTTAAATATCCTAAAATAAAAGAATGTTTAAAGAAAAAAAAGCACTAAAAAATGGTCAAAATACTAAATTAAGTAATTTTTTGTGTTTAATTTTTGTTTGTGTATTTAATATTTTGACGACATCCACCCCCCTCCCCAGGGTCCTGCCCCCTCTTTGGGAACCACAGATTTAGGTTATAATGGAAAGGTATTCATACCATTAGTGCTTGAATTTTAATTTTTTAATGTTTGAATTTTATTAGTATTAACTATGTTATCCATTGTGTTATCCACACACACGATATATATATATACAATGTGTATATATATTTATTCATATCATTTGCATCATTTTATGTGTCAAAAACACTCACTTCTCTACCATCCTTTCTTCCTCTAAGCAGAAATTTGTATATTTCATTTGCCTCAGCAAATGTCAAGGGTGCAGTGATTGCATTCCTATTCATGGCAATGGTCAATTCTTGGACTACCATGAGATATGCAGCAAGACAACCATCTGCTGTGTTTAGAAAATGGCTGTTTTCAAATATAGCATGGCACATGTCTCGGAATTCCAGGTTTGCCACCATTGATGGCTCTTCTTTCTCACTGATGAGTTCTTTAGCATAGTCTAGGAGGTCTGTGTCAACTGGGTGAAGCATGTCAGCAAAACCTGTAGTTGGGGGAGAAAAAAATAGGTCTATTTTCCCTTAGAATTGGTAAAAAATAATCTGCAGACAGGAAATACATTTATACCTAAGAGGTCCTTTTAAAATCCTGACTTCTTCCTAGCAGCAGAAAATGTCAGCTTCCCAAAAACAGCTGTAAAAATATTATATATTAATATTTTAAAGGTGACGTGCCTAATTTCTAGTGACATCTAGAGGATAAGCTCGAGCTTGCAACAAAGAAATGCTCCTCTCCTCACCCCTCTCTCCCCTGAGAACTACGGTGGCCTTTGCCGATCAAAATGCCGTCGTCAGTACGACCGTGTCCACAGTTAAGGGTGTCATACAAAGACACGTTTATAATTTACTTGTGTATATTGTAATTGTATCGGTCATAGACGTGTATGATAGTGAAACTTATTAATTTTTCATATCGTGTTAGCATTTGCTCGCTAACTGCGGGCTAAAAAATAAAAATTAGTTATAATTGCATTCAGTCAAAACGGTACAGAAAGAGAGAGAGTGGCATGTTTGTGGTGGAGGAGCAGCAGATGAGCAGCTGCCTCCACAGAAGAGGAGAAGAGAAGCCCCTCACACACGTAACACAGGTTTGTACTAATAATAATGTATGATTTTCTTACCTCTGTTCAATAACAACTACAGAAATACAGTAGGTATTTATATAATGTCAGCATCTCTGTACTTTACACCATACCGTAAATAACAGTGTGATCTATAACATCAGTTAGATGTGTCAACTCATTAGAACAGTTGTTGCCTGAGTAACATCAGCTGAATGATTATATGAAAACAGGAGGGAGAATTATGACAAATATTTATGCACAGCCCAAATTATGTTCCATACTTTATATTGTAATATGGAATAAGCTACAAACCATAACATACAGTCCACTGTCATGTTATCTACCAAACATCACTCAAACTAACACTTTTAAACACTTTATTTTTCTCTTTTCTGTGTTTTATGTATATAGACTTCTGGTGGAGATGACTCTGACAGCACAGCTGCTGGAGACGACAACCAGGTCTATTTTTTGATGCCTCACCTATTGATGCGGGGATGATAACCCACAGTCTGCTGGTGTGTCAGGGATAAAATGGCATTGTTGTGCAAACTGTAGGGACATGTCTGCTGACCAGGAGAGGAAATTTTGAGGCCAGGTTCCAACTGTGCAGAAAACACGCAATGTCAGTGTCAGTTTGTAAACGTTTTTTCCTTATCAGTGATTCCACTTGGAAAGGAAAACAGCGATGTTTACTCGTTTTCTGCCGTCGTCTGTTACGAATGCATTTCCGGTGTCACGTTTTCATTTCTTTGAGGATGTAGGTTCAGGTGCCGGTGCTGTTTCTCCAGCAACACGATAAATACAATCCTCTATCCTCAAGAATGCTAAAAGTATCCCGCATTTAACTTCTCACAGCACTCGCTCCATATTGCACCTCTGTCATGTGACTTACTTTCTTCTTCGTCGCTGGAGCCAGAATCTCTGCATTATGTTTGTCCACATCGAGCTCCTGTAGAAACATGGCATGTTGCGATTCTGGAGGACTATGGAGCCGCGGTCCGTGACTATGGGGTTTCTTCTGAGGCTACAGAAAAAATACAGTGATTATGTTACGGTGATTATACAATATTAGCACCCTGATTACGGATAGTAAATGTGATTTTTGATAATAAAGCCCCAGAAATACTACATACAGTTCCTTTAAGGTGGTCCAACAAAGTATTAGAGTGTGAGACCTTTTGATTAGGTGAATGTTCTGGGAAATGCACATGACAGAACAGCCCTCCTTCCTGAGTGAGTATGTAAGGCACATTTCTGCTGTATACTTCCTCATTGTTGTAAGATTTTTAAGTCCCAGCTCCATTTAAAGGAGCTGAAGATGTGACACCTTATATCTTGGTGTACTTGTAGTTGGCGTCTCGATGGCGGGCAGGAGTTGTGTGACATGATGGCAGCAACTCAGCAGGCAGACACACCTGTGCTTGTATCATCACATATAAATGAATTCTGTGGCAAACCAATTGTGGTCATCTGGTGGATTGTGTAAGATAATTATAGACCACCATACTCTCTGTCCACAGATTACTGCACTAAAACTGACCCGACCTTGACTCCTGCCCGCCATTGAGAGACCAATCACCATCATTCAAAGAGCCCTGCTTAGTTTTTACATTATCGACATCTGGTGGATTGTATAAGGAAAAATTCTATTATTTGGTCTTCTTCAGCTTAATAATTTACATATTCCTATATACAAACCTATAAATTTATAGTCCAGCTGCCACTCAAAAATTACATATTATTGCAGTTAGGCCGACCTGTCCAGGGTGTACCCTGCCTCTCGCCCCATGCTAGCTGGAGTTGAGCACCAGCACCCCCCGCGACCTCCAGTGGATAAAGCGGTAGAAAATGAGTGAGTGAGTGAGTGAGTGCAGTTAGCCCTCTGTGTAACCTTTGTTCCCATAGACTCTCTACAGAGTGTTCTCTTTTGATAAACATGTCATCCAACCTGTTTATCAAGAAACTCCCCAACAATTTGGCATCAAGAATAAGATTTCAACAGACCTGAATACTATAGCACCGTAAACTGACACAACTCCTGCCCGCCATCGAGACACCAACTACAAGTACACCAAGATATAAGGTGTCACATTCCATCACTCATGTCTCCTCCTTTAACCCCTCTACGCCTATTACCTATTACCTATTACCTATACCTATTCACTCAGCATTGCGTAACATTTCTTATCTACAATTGAAGAAACTGCATAGTTGGAGTACTGTATGTGTTAATAGGCAGCCCCTCAGTTCAGCAATGTAAAAAAAAAGACACTATAGCAACGTTAACATTTAGCCAAAGAGGAACACAAAGCCTGTCTTTCCAAATTGTAGTTGGGTCATGTGCTCACAGCCGAGGGCAAATCCTTCTCACGCAGGCTTATTGATGCATAATAATTTTAAAATATGTATGACATCTGTTCTTTTACAGTGTTAATGATTTGGTTTGAAAAAAATCTTTTCACAGCATGCTGGCTTCATTACAGCACTTTATTTGACACGTCTAACATCACTGTCAAACGCTGCACTGAGAACTACGGTGGCCTTTGCCGATCAAAATGCCGTCGTCAGTACGACCGTGTCCACAGTTAAGGGTGTCATACAAAGACACGTTTATAATTTACTTGTGTATATTGTAATTGTATCGGTCATAGACGTGTATGATAGTGAAACTTATTAATTTTTCATATCGTGTTAGCATTTGCTCGCTAACTGCGGGCTAAAAAATAAAAATTAGTTATAATTGCATTCAGTCAAAACAGTACAGAAAGAGAGAGAGTGGCATGTTTGTGGTGGAGGAGCAGCAGATGAGCAGCTGCCTCCACAGAAGAGGAGAAGAGAAGCCCCTCACACACGTAACACAGGTTTGTACTAATAATAATGTATGATTTTCTTACCTCTGTTCAATAACAACTACAGAAATACAGTAGGTATTTATATAATGTCAGCATCTCTGTACTTTACACCATACCGTAAATAACAGTGTGATCTATAACATCTTTAAGGTGGTCCAACAAAGTATTAGAGTGTGAGACCTTTTGATTAGGTGAATGTTCTGGGAAACAAATGTGCAACCAAAAACTAACATTAGGAAAGAAACATTTCCATGACAGCCATAGGACAGCCATGGCTAACAGTTGGGTCTCAGACTGGACAATATAAATTAATTGAGTCATATATTCCTTGTTAATGGGGAAAATTTAATATTGAACACAATGTCTGAGTTGTTTTTTTTTAAGATTGAGAACATGATTACTGATAATTATTCACAGGTGAAAACACCAGCACCCCCCGCGACCTCCAGTGGATAAAGCGGTAGAAAATGAGTGAGTGAGTGAGTGAGTGAGGGAGTGAGTGAGTGAGTGCAGTTAGCCCTCTGTGTAACCTTTGTTCCCATAGACTCTCTACAGAGTGTTCTCTTTTGATAAACATGTCATCCAACCTGTTTATCAAGAAACTCCCCAACAATTTGGCATCAAGAATAAGATTTCAACAGACCTGAATACTATAGCACCGTAAACTGACACAACTCCTGCCCGCCATCGAGACACCAACTACAAGTACACCAAGATATAAGGTGTCACATTCCATCACTCATGTCTCCTCTTTTAACCCCTCTATGCCTATTACCTATTACCTATACCTATTCACTCAGCATTGCGTAACATTTCTTATCTACAATTGAAGAAACTGCATAGTTGGAGTACTGTATGTGTTAATAGGCAGCCCCTCAGTTCAACAATGTAAAAAAAAAGACACTATAGCAACGTTAACAACATTTAGCCAAAGAGGAACACAAAGCCTGTCTTTCCAAATTGTAGTTGGGTCATGTGCTCACAGCCGAGGGCAAATCCTTCTCATGCAGGCTTATTGATGCATAATAATTTTAAAATATGTATGACATCTGTTCTTTTACAGTGTTAATGATTTGGTTTGAAAAAAATCTTTTCACAGCATGTTGGCTTCATTACAGCACTTTATTTGACATGTCTAACATCACTGTCAAACGCTGCACTGTTATTAATCCTCCTACTCTTCTTCCCACACCTGATGATGTTACAGTTCTCCAGCAGGTGTGCACTTCCAGACCGGAACCCTATATAGAGTTATAAAAGAAGATAGATAGAAGATAGCCATAAGACCAACCTCCAAGATCTTATAGCCTAGTGATTGCCAAGAAGACATTTGACACATTTCGGCTCTCAAGCGGGGAGGAGCATGTGTTGTCATGTCCCCGCCCTCCTCCAGAAGACAATAAAGTCCATGCTCTCAGCATTGAGCTCCAACTTCTGCTCCTGTTCCTCCGCATATAGAAGCAAGTAAGACCACTTAGGTAAGAAAACCAAGGAATTTGGTTTAAAGAGGGGAAAAGAAAATTGGACCAAGACTTTGCTGCATTATTGGCAAGGTTGACTTTATTTAAATATCACTAACTAGCAATGACTGAGTACTACTATTCTTTTCTGTCAGACTCAAACTACTTTTGCCATTCATGTGTATGGGGTTTGTCATACATTATACATATCTACAATTCATTTGTGGATATCTGTAACTGAATTGTAGATAGCTCTAATTTCAGTTTCAAATATTTACAATGTCATTATGACTAGTCTTGATTCAAGGTTGAGATATCCACAACTTCATTATCAATATTTGAAACTATAAGATATTTAAAATGTCAACATAGATAATTTCAGTTGAGGATAATTACTGATACCTTGAACTTGAATTATGATTAGTTGAAACATTTTTGGTGTTCACATTTACAAATGAGCATGATGTGGAATGTTATTTTTGAGCATTGATGGTGAGGGCTGATAACTTTGATGATCAAGCAGTTTGATAGAAGTGAAAATGCATCACAATTTGAGTTTCTTTTTATTTACTTTAACAGCTTGACATCATGGCCAACAAAATTGCTGAGACCACTCAAAGTCTTTCCACTGCAGCAGAAATGCGTGAAACTACCAAGATGCTGATGCAGCCCAATGCAAACTGGGAGGAGTATCTGACTCCTGCTCCACTTTCTATTGCTATCTTGGGCGAACTTGTCTTCATCTCCTCCAATGATGACTTCTCCATTAACAAGAATCCTCCACCAAATGGCTTCAAGTACATAAAGTACCCAGACTCCTTCAGAGCCTGTCTTATGCAAATCTGTAACTCGGGCTGGCAGGCATTTAATGAGGCTCACATTAGCATGGATAGGATCCGCATTCACACTAGTACAATCCCCAGTTATATTAAGACAGCCCTTGACATTCTTTTCAATGCCACTGATAAAGTTATTGAAACTCTCATGCCAGATCAACTCGAAAACATTAGCTCTATTGCTGATGACTGTGCCACACTAGCAGGCAATGTTGAAAAGAGGTATTCTGATGTCATCAGTTTAATACAGGAGCTGTTGGAGGCTTGTGTCAATGCTCAGTACTTTTATGGAGAAGAGCTAAAAGAAGTAAAGAAGAAAATACAGGAAAATGCAAACTGGGAGGAGTATCTTGGGCGAACTTGTCTTCATCTCCTCCAATGATGACTTCTCCATTAACAAGAATCCTCCACCAAATGGCTTCAAGTACATAAAGTACCCAGACTCCTTCAGAGCCTGTCTTATGCAAATCTGTAACTCGGGCTGGCAGGCATTTAATGAGGCTCACATTAGCATGGATAGGATCCGCATTCACACTAGTACAATCCCCAGTTATATTAAGACAGCCCTTGACATTCTTTTCAATGCCACTGATAACGTTATTGAAACTCTCATGCCAGATCAACTCGAAAACATTAGCTCTATTGCTGATGACTGTGCCACACTAGCAGGCAATGTTGAAAAGAGGTATTCTGATGTCATCAATTTAATACAGGAGCTGTTGGAGGCTTGTGTCAATGCTCAGTACTTTTATGGAGAAGAGCTAAAAGAAGTAAAGAAGAAAATACAGGAAAACAAAATGAGGGAGCAGACTGCTAAGATGCTAAATGAACAGTCCAAGAAAGCAATGGAGGCCATGGCAAAGCAGGTGGAAGAAGCACAAGATGCTTACAAGCAATCAATGGACTCTCTTCCCTCTGGATGGGAGGTGATTGGCATGAATATTGCTGATGGGTTACAATCAAGTGTGATGGGAATAATGAATGGAGTCATTTCTAAGATAAGTGGTAATACCAATGTATTATGTGTATCCTCACAAGATCAAACTCAAGGCAGTGGTGTTGGGACTGTTGGTGTGAATGTTGATGAAATCGACAAAATATCTGCCACCTGCATGTCTGGAGAGATTCTGAATCTTGCAATGGATCTCAACCAATATGCCAGTGAAGGTGAGATAGCCTGGGAAAAACTCTATGATCAGAAGAATAAAAGCACCAAGACTACATGGAACATGAAGCAATTTAAACGGATCTTCAGTAAACTGGATCAGATCTCAAAGAGCACTGAATGCAATGATGCTCTTTCACTCTGTGAAACAGGCATCGAGATCTGCGAAGACCTGGCAACATATAGCCCAGATAAGAAGTGGGACATCACATCAACTAAAATGCTGTTAAAGAGCATTAAGAAGTTGAAAGATGCTGCTCTCAAATTTGATTCAAAGGCCAAGAAAACTTTAGGTACCCCAGCTGTTACCCCTAAAGGACCAATGCAATTCAAATCAGAGAAGGACAGTTCAGCAGACCAGCGCAAATTAGCCAGTGACTTAGCAGCTGAAAATGCTCGTTTCCAAATTGAGCAGAGCAGAGAACAACTTAAAGAAACACGGCAGTTATATGAAAAGTCTCTTGAGAACATGGAGAAGAAGCAGAAGGAGCTGAATGATATTCTGATTGAACTGCAAAACTGTAAAATCCAAGAGATTAGTTTTGACAAAATTTTTTTGATCAAAATGCTGGTCAAGGGTCTTGATGCCATGGGGAAAGTAAAAGAGCAGTGGGAGAAGATGGTGCGCTTCTTGCAAATGATCTCCAGCATCATCCAAATCAGCCTCAGCAAAACACTGAAACACTTTGTCAAAGCACCTGATAAAGCAATGGCGCTTTCCTACAGTGAAAAGCTCTATACAAAAGACCTCCTGTACATGCAGGCATTTCAAGCCTCAAATGTTTCCAGCCTGGTCCACATGATCTCATCCACCTACACTGAAGTGTCTAACAAGTACCTGATGGACAGAGTGAGCAGCCTGGGCAAGCTCATGGCCATGGATAAAACAAAACCAGAGTTTCTTTCTGAGCGTGAAAAGCTGCAAACCTCCTGCCAGGCAGCTCAAGATGGTATTCGGCAGCTAGTCCTGAAGAACAAGAAAGAGTTTGAGAGCAAGACCAATACCAGGATGGCAAAAATAGAGAGTGGCCTGAAAGCAGTTCTACCAGAAGCTCCAGCTGAAGAAACAAAGAAAATCAAAGAAATTGTTCAGGCTGGCTACGGAGAAGGAGCAAGTGATTACTACTAAATACTACTAAATACTACTACTACTACTACAAAATCAAGTTATTCGTTTCTTTGCTTGCTTGTTTTATTAACTTTAAATCACAAACTTTAAATCTGTTAAGAAGTGACTCTTTATTGTCACACACAGTTTATTGCAAAAACCATGTATACATATAATCTTTCTAAGACTAATCAGACTAATCCAAAGTCCAAATTATTTTTTTTATTTAATTTGTAAATTACAAAAAATAAAAAATTTTAAGAACTGTGCCCACCATGTGCAGACTGCCAAAAGGGTCAAGATCCCTCTGGTCTTCAGTATAATCACTGGATAAACACAGACACTATAATCATCCTTAACCAAAGTCTGATGCAGTTATACCATGCTTCATGATTTGTTACTAATGTTTTCATATATAAGAGAAGATTTCAAATGTCTTGAACTCAGTCAAATGCAGGTTGTAAGTCATTAGTTGTAAGTCAAACCAAAATGCTTTGCATTGTCTGTTTCCTCAGATTCAACTATGAAAGGTCATGTTATTGATTATTCCTTTATTTTATCTTTGTAATTGGTACTAAATTAGTCAGTAGTTGTATTTAGTGGTTTCTTTGCTAATTTACCCTCCTCGTTATCAATCCCAACTGACATAGGGCAAAAAGCAGGGTCACAACCTGGACAGTTTGCCATTCATCACAGGGCCAACAGAGATCCATTCATTCTCACATTCACACCTACGGTCAGTTTAGGGTGTTTTTAGTGAGTGGGAGGAAGCCGAAGTACCCAGAGAGAATCCACGCACACAAGGGGAAAACATGCAAACTCCACACACAAAGGCCCTTAGTCGAACTAGGATTCAAACTGGTTACCCTCTTGCTGTGAGACAACAATGCTAGCCACTGCTTCACCAACAATTTGTTAATTTTGTGATTCTGATTTTCAATGAATTTACTTGCAGAATAGCATATTTTGTTTAGTACAACATGCAATATAGAAACTTAAAACAATGTTAATGATTTAATGACACATTAAAAGTTACTATTACTCGTGTCAGTTAAGTAATGTTAATAAAGTAATTCCTATAATCAAGGATGTTGAGAAAGCACATAAAAGTCTTTTTAAGTGGCTGGTAGAAATCACTCTACAATCCCATACATGGGTTTATTAGGAACCATTAAGGGTTATTTTCTGCACATGTGTATGAGGGTGAGGACAAGACAGTGAGAGAGTGAAACTTTGACAAAGGCATTTGATAAAGTGAAATAATATTTTATTCATTGTAAACAAAGTATTAACTTTGTATGAGGCTGGAATAGAATCTAATAATAATAATACAATAAGGAAATGGTGTATTATTGGTGATGTGATGAATCAAGCATTTTTTATTTTTGTTATAAACTTGCCAAATGCTTTGCACCTGCTTAATTTGCTACAATAAAACTCTTTCAAACTGAAGAGAAGCTGTCATTATGTGAGTCTCAGCATACAACAGCATACAGTGCTTAACAAATTTATCACACCACTTGTCATAAAAAGACTCATTTTCTACCGCTTTATCCACTGAGGGTCACGGGGGGTGTCATAAAAACAAAAAATTTTTTTAGAAATCTTTCAAAAACTTGTTTAAACTAAAATAGTAATTTTTATTTATTATTTATAAATAATCCAGACCTTAACCCCATTAAGAATCTTGAGATCTTGGTGAAAAATTAATTCAACACTGGACAGAATAGAATATTATGACGTTATAGAAGCTTATCAAAACAATGCGACAGTTAAGGTGGTTCAACGAAGTATTAGAATGTGAGACCTTTTTTTTGGCCAGACAGTGTATCTTACTCACTGAACTGAATTAAATGACCACACAGACAGAATGAAATAATCATCCTTTCACATACAATAATAAATTAGGCATCATCACTCTTAAAGCACCAACTACCATTTATTATCTAGCCAAACAGTACCGTATTTGTGCTCCTGAATTCAATACAGTAAAGTCAGTGTGTGTGTGTTTAATGCAGGTTCCACTCACCTGATTTCTTTAACTGGAGAAATTAATCTATTGAGTTTTATCCTTCTAACTTTGGAATTTAGAAGGATTCAACTACAGTATCATTAAACTACTGGGTCAAGATCACACAAGCTACATTAAAACCATGTTGTGAAGTGGAGAAATAAGAGCTTTGGATGGATTCTTCACTATGCATCAGTAGATTTAACCTTTAAAAAACGAAAGAACAAAGATAAGAGCTTGTGATTTGTGATTCAGGTCTTGTTCAGGCTTGCATTGATAATTACAGTTGTATCAGAATTTATACAGATGCTGCCAAGAATTCATCATTTAGTGCAGGAGTAGCAGTCATTGTTCCAGAATTCAAATAGGTAATAATATATTATTAGCAGTGCAATGGATTTAGGATACAAAACCATTAAGAGCGCTTATCTGTTCTGATTCAAATTTGTCATTAAACAGTATAGAGTCATTCAAACAGTAGACCAGATTTTTTAATAGATATTCTGCAAGCATGATACAGAATTCAAATTCATTTGTTATTTGTACCAGCTCATATAGGGGTTGGAGGGAATGAAAGTGCTAATAAAAGCTAAGGAATCTTCAAAGCAAAACAACATTGATTTAACAGTGACAGTAAAACCAAAGTCCAAATTATCATTAAGAATAGAATGAAGGAAAGATGGCAAAAACTTGTGGTTTTATAGAATTCAAAGGAAAGTGGGAGAAGTGAGGTGGACTAGAAAAAAACAGAAGACGTGAAAAGTTAATATCAAGACTAAGATTGGTACACACTGGGCTAAATAGTAAACATGACTCAGATAAATGTGAATTTTGTAATCAGAAGGAAACAATAGAATATGTGATGGTTAAGTGCAAGAAATATGGGACAGAAAGGATACAGAAGATTCAAAGTGCAGTTTGACCTCATAGATTTTTTAAGGAACAGTTCTGGAGTAGATTATATAAAATTATATTTTGTTGTCTGGCAGTATCTGGACTAAAAATATAAGAGATAAAGGAATAGGTTTTTTTTCCTTGATCCATACTCCTTGCCTGTTGGTGGAAGTATTGCACCATAACATTGTTTGCCAACTGCCAATAAACACCAGAAGAAGAAGAAGAAGAAGAAGAAGAAGAAGAAGATTTGATTTTTACAAAAACACTTTATTTACAAATTTGTTACACTACAACATTAGTGTGCTAAAAAGCTAAAAAAAAAAGTAGAAATTTTTATAAACCATTAAAAAAAACAAATCAATCACAAAAGAAAGTGTGCAAATTGGAGTTCTTCTTCAAAGACAGCACAACGGATGTTTTTATAGCACCATATGTTCTTAAAACTTTCAATATCTCCAGTCATTTTATAGAAGCTATACTCCAACCTCAGTCTACATTTGGTGTTACAGCACCACACCAAGGCTACTTCTTGACTTGCATTGTTTTCCATTTTGTTTTTCCTGGTTACATAAATTGCTAGCTTGGCTTTACCAGAGATAAAAGCTGCCATTTCTTTTGGTTCCATTTTTTATACCCTGAACCATAAATAAAATTTGTAATACTAAAAGTTTCACCAAACTCACTAAAAATAGGAAACACTTTCATGAAGGAGACAGAAGGGCCACTGGTTTGAAACAGCAGGATTAATAACAGAATAAAAGCATTTGAGGCAATAGCACCATGTAGAATCATCCACTGGAGGTTGTCTGTCTTTTTTCTTGAGGGGAGGTTTATATAAAACCCTCCATTGTGGACTCCCTCCATTCAGTTTGCTGGTCCACACAGTGGGCGCTCTGTCACACAGTCCTTTTCTGTTGGTTACCTTCACACAGGTACGGTAGAGGGTTTTCCTGTCAGCTGTGTGGAGACTGAGTTTCCTAGCACTTTTGGATAGAGGTCCGCTCATCTCCCCTAACTGGGGACTCATGTGAACCTCCGGGTGCGGATCTCTGTGGTCGGGTTTGACAGTCCCTGCACTGTAGCTCATGAGGAGGCTTCTCTCACTCCCTGAGAGCCTCTGCCTCCATAGCTCCATGATTTTTTGAGCCATCCTGGTAGACTGGATGCCCAGTAGAGAGCCCACAGTGTTTAAAACAATAAAAACGGTCAATTCTGGCTAAAGAGATTCTATCCTCTTTCAGGTGAGATCATGTACTGTATACTGTCTGGAGTCTGTGTGCATCCTTCTCCACACATCCACAAGGCCATGAGAATAGATCAGCTGTTTCAGAGTGTGTTGGGAGGCTGGATGAGGCTCTGCATGATTACGATCTAAAAACTCGCACTCAGTACAGTTAAAATCCCCACCCAAGAATAAAAAAAAATCCTCCGAGCTGCAGCAATTCAGTCTGTCTTCAACTGTTTTAAATAAGCTCTTTCCCTCTGCACCATTAGTCGGAGCATAAATATTGATTAAAATGACATTAAAATTCTCACAGTGTGCTTTGGCTAAAAGACACCTCCCCTCTATAACATGCTCGACCTCCAGAGATGATGGATAAAATAAATAATAAATAAATAAAAATAAAACTATATTCTTCATCATTATTATTAAAAACCAAGCTGTGTTCTCACTTTTTTTCATTTGTTTTCTCAATCGAAAAATGTCTTGGTCAGTAAGATCTGACATTGCTCTGTTATTGATAACATGTCTGGCTGAGTTATAAAACTTTAGCTTATCAGGAAAATGTTGTTTTAAATCTATGCCTTTGGTCTGTTGTAGGAATGCTTTAAACATTTTAGCATGGTATAGTTTATGTTCCTGACTAACAGTTTGCAGATCACTGCTATCAGCTACACTCTGCTGGCCGAGCGGCTTTACAGCCCAGCACAATACTAAACACATTCTTCCTTTTACTGCGGCGCGTTGCAGAAACAGGCGTCCACCCAGCCTCACAGGTCTCCATATCTGCAACCTCAGCTGCAGCATCTGCACCCTCACTCAGCTCACCTGCCCCTTTACCTGATTCGCACAACTCATCTGACACATCACCAGTCTCACACAACTCACCTGTGACGTGACAAGACATGACAAGAAAATAATTTTCTACCGCTTTATCCACTAGGGGTCGCGGGGGGGCGCTGGTGCCTATCTCCAGCTAACATAGGGCGAGAGGCAGGGTACACCCTGGACAGGTCGCCAGTCCATCACAGGACAAGAAAATCAAGAAAAGGAAATCAAAAATGAACCCCCCCCACACACACACACACACAGATATGCACAGATATGCACAGAGACATACACAAATATGTACACACTCATATACATACTCACACATACACACACAGACACACAGACCCACCCACACACATATACCAGCTGTCACTAAAGAGACATGGCCGGGCACTGAGACCTGAGGAGCAGAAGAAACTATACCTTTGGGGGCCAGCCACACTGAGAGAGAGCACGGTCAAAGGCCACAGGGAGCACCGCCACAGAGAACACCCCAACCCGGGCAAACAGGGCCACCCAGGCCAAAACCATCCACGGGACAACACCCCCAGCGACACACCAGAGACAACTCCCGGTCTGGCAGGTCCCCATGATGAAACAGTGGAGATAAAAAACTGACAGACTAAAACAGTAAAATAAAGCGAAAAGCATAAAGGCTAAAAACATGACGGGCTAAAACATAACAGCATAGAGACTAAGAACATGAGGGACTAAATCAATAAAAAAGGATAAAGCATACAAATTCTTGGGCTAGCACAGCATAAAAGGAACTAAAAAGAATTTAAAAATCAATTAAATGCCTGGTTGAACAGGTGGTACTTGAGTCTCTTTTTAAAAACCTCAACAGTCTCCACGACCCTGAGGCCCCCCAGCAGGTTTTTCCACAGTCGGGGGCCATAATAACTGAAAGCCGCCTCCCCCGTGCTGTTTTGAACTAACCTGTGGTATGGTTAACAGGCAAGTGCCGAAGGACCTCACGGTCTGTGGGGGCCGATAGGGTAAAAGCAGTCAGATAAGTAAGAAGGCCTTAAAATCAATCCTGAAATGCACGGGAAGCCAATGCAACGATTTTAAAACTGGTGTAATGTGCTCCCGCCCTTTTGTAATAATTGTAGATTTGAAATGCTCTTTTTGGGAGGGCCAGAGAGCAGGGCATTACAGTAATCTAAATGACAAGAGATAAAAGCATGCATCAGCACCTCCGTGCTGGCCTGAGAGAGAAACGGGTGGACTCTGTCTATGTTCTTAAGATGGTATGTGTTCTTTGTTATATTTTTGATGTGTGGAATAAAACTGAGCTCAGAGTCAAAAACACACCCAGATTTTTTACAGATTGTGATGGTTTAAAATTCTTTAACTTTGGTAAAAGTTCCTCTTTCTGGCCTTCAAGACCAATGACTAAAATTTCTGTTTTGAGGTGTAGGAAATTTGCTGCCATCCATGTATTGATATCTAAGATGCAGTTTAAAAGGACATCAATAGGCCCCGTAGGAGACACGGCGATGTACTGTTGCTTATCGTCAGCGTCACTATGAAAGCTGATGCCGTTCCTCCTGATGACATCTCCAAGGGGAATCATATAAAGATTAAAAAGAGTTGGACCTAAAATTGACCCTTGGGGAACCCCACACTTTATTTTGTGGGTTCCTGGGGAGCATGTATCCATACATCCATACGAATCAGTTAAGAACAATACTAGAGAGGCCGACCAGGTTCCTCAGTCTAGTTAATAGGATGTGATGGTCTACTGTATCGAAGGCCAGTAGTAGAAGTAGAAGTAGAAGGCCAGATCCAGTAGTACCAAGACTGTGAGCTCATGGTTATCTCATTATATAAGAAATGTCTTCATACAAAAATATTAATACAAACAGAAATTGGCACACCTTTCAGCGACAGCTAAAGTAAGTGACTCAGTTCAGTTCGTTCACCTCAACGATTCATAGAGGGAGAGAAACTTTCCGCGACATCCCGCTCCGTACGACTGAGACGGATGTACGATGCTGGTACAGTAAGTCTGACAGAAAGCAACATAGCCTCACAACAAACTTCTTCAAGAGATAAAGTGAGTTTTATTGGCAGCTAATAGAGCCGTCAGGGAGACGACACTACTGAGATGCTGGTGAGTTAGCTGCTTGTGTTAGCTCACCAACGGATATAATGTGGTTGAGATAAGATAGCTTTTTTTTTGCTGCAAATCGCGGGCTAACGGCGATAAACTAAGCTAAGCTAAGTGTCAAGTTCATGACCGCCATTTTAACTCCCTTTGCTCATAGTGGAGCTACTCTCTCTTCCTCATTTTCTACTACTTTATGCCAATCCCTCAATAAGAAAAGTAGCTATTAGCTGTTCTAAACGTCACCAGAAGTCGCTAAATGATAACATACAGTCCAAACATTTAACACGGCAGTGGGTCGCTTGATTGTGTTTTTCTTAAAACCCCATTCTTTTTAATAAATAAAAAACGATCAAATGATTACAAAACTTGTGAAGGGGTAACAGGGGCTTCACTGGGATGCTATGTGTAAATCAAGCTTCAAAGTTTTCACTGCCCTCGTAATTTGTTTCCTTGTATCACGCTTTATGAAGAAGGGGCCAAAGACCTTTAGGACGATATGTGCTCACGTCAGTCTCCAAACGTCTCCACTAACACCAGAAAAGGCACTAGATTTGTTGCTAGTTGCTTTTTTGAGAAACAGTCTAATCTATTGACTTTATGCTCTTTCATGGGTGATAGGAATCCTGTCACACTGAATTCCACAAGGGAAAGCTAAATTTATTGGCACTTTGTTTGAGATCTCAGTGTGTGTGTGTGTATCTCACTGGTGTACGCTACCAGTCAAAAGTTTAGAGACACCTCTTTTAATGTTTTTTCTTTATTTTCTTGATTGTTTACATTGTAGATTCTCACTGAAAGCATCAAAACTATGAATAAACACATGTAGTAAGCAAAAAGTGTGAAATAACTCAAAACACGTTTTATATTTTAGATTCTTCAAAATAGCCACCCTTTGCTTTGATTACTGCTTTGCACGCTCTTGGCATTCTCTCGATGTGTGTAAGGGCTATCTGACCAAGAAGGAGAGTAATGAGTGCTGCGCCACCTAAACCCAATCGAGAAGGTTTGGGATGAGAGGGACCTCAAAGTGAAGGCAAAAGGGCCAACAAGTATTCAGCATCTGTGGAAACTCCTTCAGGACTGTTGGAAAACCATTACAGGTGACTACCCCATGAAGCTTATCGAGAGAATGCCAAGAGCGTGCAAAGCAGTAATCAAAGCAATTTCCTCTCACCCCAACCGGTCGAGGCAGATGACCGCACATCTTTGAGTCTGGTTCTGTCAGAGATTTCTTCCTGTTAAAAGGGAGTTTTTTCTCTCCATTGATGCCTAGTGCTTGCTCTTTGTGTGAACTGTTGGGTTTCTTTTCTCTCTGTAATATTGTAAAGGTTTTGGCCTTACTATGTACAGTGCCTGTCAATTATAAAAAATATCCTGTCAATTGTAAATGTTGAGCGCAGAAGAACAAAATTCATTGCACATGATCTGAGGTTAAGAGGCAACACTGTAAGGGGCTGGTCACATGCAGAACTATAAAATGATTAAAAACAAGTTGGAAAAAGCCAGAGGCATTTTCATCTAAGACGCTTGAGGGATGCACTCCTGTCAAGTACGGTGGGAACGTTACCCAAAGGTTTGCCCTAGGTTGTCCTATGGTTGTCATGGAAATGTTTCTTTTCTTCTCCTAATGTTAGTACTTCTGATAGTTAGTACTTCTGTCACAACTTTTGGGGAATCCTTAAAGAGCATTATTTTGGTTTGCATTGTAGCTGCAAACGTGGAAGTTTAATTTTTTTTTTTATTTTATGTGGCACATTCCTCATGACCTTTACTTAGTATTTAAATTGAATAAACTTTGAAATTAAGCTCTTTTGTTCAAGTGTGTGTCACTCAGTTCACCAGAAGAGGGCAGGCTTTAACTGCATGACAATACATAGACGCAGACTCGTAAGGAGTGTGGTGTGGGTCTGTTTTTGCACTAACAACTTAAATTTCACCAATTTTGCCATAAAGAAATTAAAATGAGCAATTTTTTTACATAGTGATGTTGCTGTCTGAGTGGTTTAACATTTTTAACAGGTGTGCACCAAGACAAATCATATAGGAATATCAGATCAGAATAGCCTTTATTGTCATTGTAACAAAAGATACAATGAAATTGAGTGGCATCTCCTTTGTGCAAGCAAACAGTAATTTGTATAATATGAAAAAAGTATATATATATATATACATATATATATATATATACATATGTATATATATATATATGTATATATATACAAGAATAAAGTTTGAAGTTAATGACCCCAAACACACCTCCAGGGTGTGTAAGGGCTATCTGACCAAGAAGGAGAGTAATGAGTGCTGCGCCACCTGACCTAGTGAGGGAGAGACAGAAGAGAGAGACCAGGAGCAAATATACAACAGTTGTATCAAGTTTAGAATCAGTTATGTCATGTTTATAGAACTACAGTGTCATTTATACAAGCAGCAGCAAACATTATTGATAAGAAACTATACTGATGAACTTTTAATCAGAGCATAGTAATAATGACAGCAGTATTATTGTTACTGATAATAACATTATAAGAGTAATGAGTGTTGCGCCACCTGACCTAGTGAGGGAGAGACAGAAGAGAGAGACCAGGAGCAAATATACAACAGTTGTATCAAGTTTAGAATCAGTTATGTCATGTTTATAGAACTACAGTGTCATTTATACAAGCAGCAGCAAACATTATTGATAAGAAACTATACTGATGAACTTTTAATCAGAGCATAGTAATAATGACAGCAGTATTATTGTTACTGATAATAACATTATATAACATTATTATTATTATTATTATTATTAATAATAATAATGATAATATCATAAAAACTGGATCTGGATCCTGCAGCCTGCAAGATGAGGACAGAGGGAGAGAGAGAATGGAAGGAAGCAGACACAGACTTGGGAAGGAAGAAAAACAATAAGGTTAATGACACATAATTAATTCACATTCATACCCTGAGTGGGAGAGAGTGAGTGTGAAAGAGTGAGTGTGAGTGCACCACAGGAAATCCCCCAGCAGTCTATAGGTCTATAGCAGCATAACTAAGAGATGGTTCAAGTTTCCCTGAGCCAGCTCTAACTATAAGCTTTATCAAAAAGGAAGGTTTTAAGTCTAACTTTAAATACAGAGACAGTGTCTGCCTCCCGAACCGACTTTGGCAGTTGGTTCCACAGGAGAGGAGCCTGGTAACTAAAGGCTCTGCCTCCTATTCTACTTTTATGGACTCTGGGAACTACAAGTAAACCTGCGTTTTGGGACCAAAGTGATCTATTGGGCTGATAAGGTGAAACTAGATCTTTAAGATATGATGGGGCCTGATCATTAAGGGCTTTGTATGTAACTTGAATTCTAAACTGTAAATCATATGTATTGTTTTTCCAGTTATGTATTTTTTTTCAGGCTTACTGTGTTTGAAAATGTACTCTTTATCTTTTTGTATTCACATTTACTAGAGGCCTTTTTAGAGCATTTTGCTCACTATTAACAGTTACGTATGTTACTCCATGTATAGGTTTAACATCACTCAGATAAGTTCTTTAAAATAGATTATGTACTCGAGATGCCCCAGTCCTGATCTCCAGTATCACATCGGAGCCCATTTATGCATTTATTTATTGATCACACACATTTATACACTTGTGGGGACACAGTGGGTGAGTGGCACTGTAACCCAGTGTTTGTGTAGAATATGGACACAAATGCTGCAGTATAGGGCTGCACAATATATCCTAAATTTATCCTCATCATTGACATGGGTGATATACATATCGCAAATGACAGCTTGAATTGCGATAAATGTTTCCTGCACATTGAGTCGACAGCGGCCAACATTGTGTAGCAGGTGTCACTTCTTCACTTTCAATCTTTCCTCCACTATTCATTTTGAAAAGTGTTTGTTTTATCTCAGGTCAGTATGTGTTTTTAGCGTGTTCCTTCATCATTTCTTTCCTCTCGTTTCTTCCTGCCCAGTTCTGTATCTCATGCAGGAACACACACACACAGGGAAAGTTAATTTGGGTAAACAATAAGTTAGACCAAACTTGTTAATTCTTCACACATGCTGTCAAATTTCAGTCCTCTTACCATCTTCACTTTCTTTCATCCTGGCCTTCAAAATAAGAGCCACTGACTTCAGCTACAATAACTTCCTGTAGAAACCTTTTGTACTTAAAGTTCCTCAATTTTTTTAAATCTAGTTTATTTTTGTCTGATTTTGTTGTGTATAATTCATCCTCCACTTATTGTTTACAGTATATCAATACATGTGGGTTAGGGTTAGGGTTAGTTGTTTTTACTTTTATTTCTCAATGTATTGAAAGTGATATTGTCATCGCAATATTCAGCAATGTTACCACCAAAACCTGATCAGGGGCCAAAAAAGCTCATTGGAACGTAGTGATTAATTTAGTTTAATGGCTCAGTTGTGGTATTATTTGTCATGATCTGTCTCCTGGCTGGGGGATAGTTGAATTATTTCCTGTGTTTTATTTTTGTATTTCCTGTTTGTATGTGGTTTTTAACGTATGCTTTATTGAAGGCTGGTGGCACGGCTGGGCAGGCTGAGTAATCAGCACGGCTGCACCCAATCTCCTCATCAGGTCTCCTCTATTTAAGCCTGGATTTCCTGCGGCCTCCTTGTCAGCGCGTCATGTTTGCCACGCCCGGTAACACACGGTTTTCTAGCCTCTGCGGTTTTGCTAAGTCTCTTGATCTTTTGTTAGTTTGGTTCCTTTGTTACTTTTTTAACTCCTCGTCTCCCCTTTTTCTAGACTCTGGTCACTCCCTGAGCTCAGCCCTGCCAGCCGGCTTGCCTCAGCGTTTTTCGTTTGGATTACTGGACTGGTCGCTTTTAGTTTGTTTTTTTGTAAATAAATCCTTTGTTTGTACTCTCTCGTCCCTGCCTTTTGGGTCCACCTTTAGTTCCCCTTTTTGACGATTTACTAGAATCGTAACAGTACGCGCTGACCAAACATGGACCCGGCAGGAATTGAAGGCTTTAGACAAGCCTTTGCCGATCAAGCCTCGGCTGTGTCTCGCCATGAGCGGATGCTGACTGAGATCATGGGAGCCCTCCAGACGCTGAACGTTAATGTGTCCGGCATCTCACATCAGCTTGGATCTACCTCTCCTGCTCCGGCCCCCCTTCCTCCACTTCCTGCGTCTCCAGAGAGGAGAATGTCTTCACCCACCAGTCACCGGGAACCGCAGATTCCCTCGCCAGAATACTATTGGGGGGAGGTCGGGTCATGCGCACGTTTCCTCAGACAGTGTAAGTTGGTTTTTGATTTACAGCCAAGCGTATTCGAATCTGATAGCTCCCGTTTAGCCTACATTAATAATCTTTTGAGAGGCAAAGCAGCTCAGTGGCTACATGCACTCTGGGAATCTCATTCCCCTATAGTTTATTCCTGTGACTTGTTATTTTCTGAAATGGTACGGGTATTTGATACCCCGTTCAAAGATGTTGGTTCAACCAACCGATTACTCACCTTAGCCCAGGGTAAAGACTCAGTGGCAAACTATTCCATAGACTTTCGTATTCTGGCTACAGAAAGCGGTTGGAATGAGCCTGCACTCAGGACTGCCTTTTTAAGGGGGCTAAATGATGATTTGAAAGATGAACTCGCCACCAGGGACGAACCCAGTTCCTTGGAGGCGCTAATCAGCTTGGCTATCCGAATTGATAACCGTATGAGAGAGAGAAAGAGAGAACGAAAGGTGACTTGGCAGATCTCCCCCCACCCTGTTCAACCTACTCCACCCCTCCTGCACCGACCTTCTTTTCCATCGGCCTCATCTGCTGGTCCGGAACCTGCCTATCACCTCCTGGCTCCACCTCCTGAACCTATGCAACTTGGGACCACCCGACTCTCTCCTGACGAGAGACAGAGACGACTCAGACTTGGACTTTGTCTATACTGTGGACTATCAGGTCACCTTCGGCGCGAGTGCAGCTCCAGGCCTCGCAGGGACAGCTCACCAAGGGAGAAGAGCATCTTGGTGAGTAACACCGATTCTCTGTCCCGCTCTTCTCAAAGGACTACACTTCCCGCCACAATCACTCACTTGGGTACAACACATTCACTCTGTGTGCTAGTTGACTCTGGAGCCGATGACAGCTTTATTGACTCAGACTTTGCTAGACAGCTAGGACTTCCCTTAACCCCCGTAGATCCCCCGAGACATGTTAGCGCTATTGACGGTACCTCCCTCCTTTCCATCTCCCATCAGACCGATCCGATTCACCTCACCATT
>JAFBJR010000728.1:21126-39546 GCA_016785285.1 Brachirus orientalis
GGCGTCTGCACAGCTTGCAGAACTTGTGGGGTTAACTGAAGCGTGTCTTTTGGCTACAGATAAGCGAGTGACAATATATACTGATTCTGCATATGTGCCACTTGTTTGGAGAGGTGTGGAAGAATAGAGGGTTTAAGAAAACTGATTGTTCTCCAATACAACATCATGATCAAATAATGAAATTGTTGCATGCTATGATGAAACCTAAGGCAATAGCAATAGCTAAGTGTGCAGCACATAAAATAGATGCATCAAGGGTCACGCAAGGAAATCGAGCAGCTGATGAAGCTGCAAAAGCAGTCATAGGAGCAGACAAAGTGGGCCAAATTCTTCTGGTCACTCATGAATTAGAGGATAAAATTACACTAGAGATGTGATTTTGATGCAGGAAGATGCCCCTGAAGCAGATAAACAGTTGTGGAAAGATCAAGGTGCAATTCAAGATTCTACTGGTCTTTGGAGGAACCATGAGGGATTAATTGTAGCTCCTTCAGACCTGTTAGGTCTGATGATCCAAGAAGCACATGGGTTGGCTCATGAGAGGAGAGGTTAAAAGAAAAATCAGTAAGGAATATGGTTTTTGGGCACCATATTTACTTGAACAGATTGATTATGTTATAGGCAGGTGTACTATCTGTCTGAAGAATAACGTTCAGAGGGGAGTGATGGTTCCTCCTGGTTATATTCCAACACCAAGAGGTCCTATGCGTGAGTTGGTTGTGGATTTTGTGGACATGATAAAACCAGTTGAGGGTAAAAGATATATGCTGGTGGTTGTTGATAGATTTCCACGTTGGCCAGAGGCCTGTCCAACCAAGCGTAAGGATGCTCAGTAAGTTGCCAAGTTTCTGTGTAGGGAGGTCATTAGCAGATAGGGACTTCCAGATCGAATATCTTCAGATAATGGGAAGGAGTTTGTGGATAAAACAGTGAAATTAATTTGGATAAAACAGTGAAATTAATTTGGATAAAACAGTGAAATTGATTTAGCAAAAACTGGAGATTAAACAGCGTCTTGGGGCAGTCTATCATCCATAAAGTCAGGGGATGTGTGAAAAAATGAATGGAATCTTATCATTGGAGGATAAATTTAGGAGAGAAGTGGGGTATAGGTTTATTTCCATGGTATGGTATGGTATTTTTAGCAGATCACATTGACAATATTACTTACACCCTGCAGGGCTTTGCAAATGAAACAATAAGAGGGTTTGAATATTTATCAAATACACAGAAAAGTCATAGATTAACATTGTTAAAGCATGATATGGCGCTTGATTATATTTTGGCCAAGCAAGGAGGTCTGTGTGTGACCTTAAATCTGACAGGAGAAGCATGTTATACACTGATTCCAGATAACTCTGACAACCTGACTAGTGTTATACATGCGTTGAAAAATATAAGGGATGCATTTGGTGCATCAGAAGGATCGGGAAAGTCTGCAAATGATTGGTTGCGGGATAAATTAGGACCAATGGGTGCAATTTTAGTTCAAATTATGGTTGCAGTTATTCTGTCATTGTGTAATGTTCTGTTTTTGTACGATGTTGTTGACTTTTGCGAAGGCAATGATATTCAGATGGGTTGGAGTGGTGATGCCTGGTGAATCACAAGGTCAGATGCCACTACTGCGGGTGCAGGATGCTGATGGTGATGAAGAAGTAGGGATGAAAGTTGAAATTATGGAAAAATATCCTTTCTGAGATGTTTACCCTTCTATGTGAAAAAGAGGGGGTTTTGAATTGTGAAGTGGATATTTAAAGGAGGGAATGTAGAAAGTAGAAAGTAAGAAGTAGAAAGTAGGAAGTGTGATGCATGCCAACAGGAGAAGTTAAATAAGCACTGTTGGTTGAATTGAGTTCTGTTGTCTTTCCAAAAGATACTGGGTGTATTTTTTCTTTCCTCCTAGGATGGTAGAAGGGGGGAAATGCCATGATGAAGGTTAAAGGATGTTCAAGGATGTTCAAGGATGTTCAAGGATGTTCGAAGATTCCAACAGTCTGAAGGCACACTCAAATATGGCCAATACAAAGGAATGGAAGACTTCAACTATGGAAGATCTCAACAAGGACAATGTGATTTGAACACCCTTTTTAAACATATGTTTTTCTTTTTATGTATTAGGGTTATAATCTGTATGTGTATTATGGAAAATTGCAATCTACTCTATTATTTAGATGATGTTTTATGGTAAGGTAAATACAGTGGAACCTCAGATGTTTTTTCTTTTATTGAATGTTTAGGGAGAGAGGTACTAGGCAGGGACAGGTCCATTGGAAGGTTCGATGGGTCAACCAGCCTGAATTTGGACATTGTTTTGATTTTTATTTTCTGAGGTATTCATATGTATTTGCTTAAGAAACTTTTCTAGTTTATCATTATTGAAGATTCTTCTTTTTTGATTGATCTGGAGTATTTATGTGGCTGCCTAGGGAAAAGGGGCTGTGAGAGAATTTTCCAATCTAGATTGTTTGATGAATGTATTAAGCAACTTTGCCTGATGGGTTTTTCGCTCTCACTCTCCAGAAATTGTAGTTCTGTTAAGGATAAAGCCATGTGTAAGAGAAATTGTTATTCTGTTACGTTTATGTATAACTATTCTTTTGTTTTTTCGAGACTCTGTGTAGTCTCGAAGGGGGAAATATGAGGTGTCTGACATTCCATGACTAAATGCAACCAGATGGTAACAAGCTGTTGTTTTGAGTTCATGGACATGAGTGATATCTGTTTGAAGGTTAGTTATGGAATTAAGCTTACTTTCACCCTGGGTGTTTACATAGGGGGCCCCAGTACCCTAAAGAAGCAAGACCTGAGTGTATATAAGGATAGGAGTAGAAGCTGGAGTTAGAGGTATCACATTGGCTGCCGATCCTCTCACAGACAGCACCGGGATGTCTGTTTAGATGCTGTGTTTCCTTGTAATAAACATTGTTATATGCAAGAAATACAGTGTCGGCGGAGTCTCCTTCATCATCTACACATCACCATAAAAGAGAAACAACAGTATGCTTTCAAACTTAAGTATGTAAAAATTGTGTCTTATCTAAAAAATTCTACTATAGTGACAACGTGTGACAAACATTTGACTGGGGCACAAATCTTGTGTAATAAAGTAAAAATAACTGGATGCTAGCGACATGATGAGAGACATTCGTAGCATCATTGACGTCAGCATCATTGGTCTTAACCTGCTAACGTTAGCTGTAGGGCTTGGGAACTGCGTTGTACTGTAAGATGAGGTGAAAGTAAATAAAGGTTGTCCTCACTGTATGCTGCATTCATACCAAACGCGCAAAGCTAAGCGCATCATTAGTGCCGCTGGACCGCCGGCCGGTCGGAGGTAGAGCCATCAGCTACGTCTGACGGCGGCTCGGGCCAGCAACATCCCGCGTGTGTCATCAACTTCTTCGCTGACCATTTGCAACGCTCTCCCCTTTTTGTTTTGTCCCACAACTTAAAGCAACATGTGTCGTAGAGGTCTGGGTCCCCACACACAGAGATGATAGTTTCCTCCATTTTAAGTGGGAACATGTAACATATAGGACAAATTGATAGCAAATATATATGTTTGAAAGTTAATAATTGGATCAAGATTTGTGTTGACACCATTAGGTTTCCACCTCACTTCACAGGAACGAAGAGTGTGTTTGTGAGAGTCTTCAGCTACACAAGGCAGCCTGTGAGGTGTGTAGTCTTTGCAGACGTGTATGTGCATTCGTGTATATCACTGGTGTGAAGTGTTATCCATCCACACTTAGCAGTCGTGCTGAATCAACGCAGCCTGGATTTTTGTGTGTGTGAAATCCAGTGATTGTTGTGATGATTCCTTGAAAGGACCTAGGTGACCACATCAGTGGGAGGATCAGCTGGAGGTGGTACCTTCCTGCAGTGGCTGAATCCAGGTCACTCATTCAGCTACCGTGACAGCAGTGTGTGTTTTGTCAGTAGTATCTGGAACGGTCCTAGCCACCATTTTGCATGCCAGTATTTTCTCCTGAAGTATTTTATAACCACAAAGTCACCTGGTTGTAGGCTATGGAGCAGACCCTCTGCTGGTTTTGGGAGTGTTTCTGATGTTAGTAAGGGAGGAAGTCTGATTAGCACAATAAGACAGAACACTGTATTCCCAAAGTGCTGTAGATGTAGAGCCAAATGAGCAGGGTGAGAGATTCCCACATGAGGTGGAGCAGCAAAGAGAATCTCAAATAGGCTTCATAGAGTGAAAAACCCTTAGTGAACCAATGTGTGTTCATCATACGTATCATTTCCCTTTTGGAAACATGGTCTCACCTGTGTGTCAATTATGCATAATGAGGAAAGAAATGTTTAGGAGGATCACCCAGAGGAGATTGGAGTGCCTGCTTAAGTTTCACAACTGCTTTTTCTGCCTCAGGGGTCCAACTGCACGTGCGCCCAGGCCTCTGCCATGAATGAGTGCGCTCAGTGGAGCCTCAAGTGTTGAGTAATTTGGAATGAAGTTTCTGCAATAAGAGCACATTCAAAGACGTGTTTTTTTATGATACAGGTTTTGGAAGTTTTCCAATAGCCTAAATGCCTTTAGGAGATATGGATTTGCCCATAAGTAAATCAGGAATTTCTGCCAAAACAGGATATATATATCTCTGTTACTGTGGGTGGGAGCTTAGTCATTGTTAAGTTTGAAAATGATTGTTCATCTATCAAATGAAAAGAACGCAGTTTGTTAACACTGAATGAAAAAGAGGTGGAGTACACTTGTGCAGTGGAAGAAAACCACACATCAGGGTCAGAAGTCACCATCCAGTCAGTCATTGCATGACATTCTTTAACGAATGGTCCAACGTCTCTCCATTGTCTGTCACGTGGTTCGGCTAGAGAGAGAGACATGAGGAAATGATTTAGGCACTTTAAAGAGTGGAGTCTGATCAGGAGTTAAATCTATAGAGATTGCGCAAACTTAAGAAAAATGAAGTGTGTCATGAATGTCTGTTGCTCAAATAGTTGGTCTGAGTCATGTGAAAGCTCGTAAATCCATGTGTGTGGCATCAGGGATCTCCCTTTCACATACAATGAGGGAGTGTGGAGTTTAAACATTATTGTAAAAATAATGCCTAAGGCTAGCTTTAAATCTCTCCCTAACAGATTGATAGAAGAAAAATGGCGACCAGAGAAAAAAATGTTTCAAAGTGGTTGCAGATAAATCATTTTCAACTGTGTGTGCTTCTGCCTTTTATGGACATATAGCCCCCCCCTCGTGTAACCATTTCTGCCTATAAGAAGCTGTGACTCACTCCACCTTTTTTGAATTCCTTTGCAGACCACCTTGTGCACTGTAAATCTGTTCCTTCTGCAGAATAAAACACAAAAGATAATTGGTGGACTCTCAAAACTATTTCTCTCTCACCCGGGAACACAATGATAGAGAACACATTTCCACAACACATCCTTATCTCGCCTTCCGAATGGGCTTTAATTTTTGGCATAGTCTATTGGGTCCATCTTTTTCATTAGGAGTAGTCACATCTCATGCAGTGAATGCAGTTGAATTCACTGCAAAAAATGCGGCGAGCATCAGCAAACGCTCTTACTGATGTTGCATGGTTGGGCAGATGCTCAAGGGCAGCAAGCATATCAGCATCAGTCCATGGACGAAACACCAATCTGTCCAACACCGTCCTTTGAGCCATTTCACTGGCACACTTTTCCTCTTTTTAACACTTTCCCTTTCCTTCATTAGTTTCTCTCTTAACTGTGACAGTTTTGATACACTCAGTGAACCATTTGGTGGAAACTCAAATTCTTTTGTCCAGATTGACAAGCATTCTACGCTCTCTGGACCATATTTGTGTACCATGATGTCCACTACAGGTCCTTCTGGGACCGTTTCCTTATTGTTACCATTTCATGCACAAATGTGGACAAACTGTGGTTCCAAACACACGGTGGGTTAACCCAACACCTAAAAGTTCCGCCCTGCTATGGAACCGATACTTTCAGGTCAACTCGAACGCCTATAAAAGTATCTTTAACAGGAACAGAATTTACAGACGCCGCCCTCTAAGCCCTCTAACCTTTTAAAACTGAAATTACAGAGAAATAAAATCTCTCAAAGGCCTCTAACCTTTTTAAAGACTATTTCACATATGTTTGTCAACATAGAACATCATGGCAGTGATTAAACATCACCCTTCTAGGACCCAGAGCAGCAGTAGAACTCTCACAAACATAGAAAAAATTAGTCTGAATTGTGAACATTTTTTTTTCCTTTTAATTTAATTATTTTATTATCTAATTTTTTTTTCTCTTTTTTTCTTTTTTTAAGTTGGTTGTTAAAATCCAATTTAATTATATTTTATAATTCAAGAGTTTAAAATTTCAATGCCTCACCGGGTTCAGGAAATTATTCCTGTTCAAAGATCGCTGTGTCAGTCAGCTGATGTCCTAGCAGGTGCCAGTTCCCTCGTCTTTGTGTTGAGGCCGAGGCCAGGCGTCCCTCCCGACATCACAGCCACAGACTTCCAGGCGATCCCACTTCTGACACCAAATTGTTGTGGAAATTTCATGTGTTCCCAGAAGAGAGAGAAGGAGTGTACTTTTATACTGCAGAAGGAACAGGTTTACAGAGCACAAAGTGGTCTGCTAAGGGGTTCAAAATGGTGGAGTGAATCATAGCTTCTTATAGACAAAAAAAGGCTACACAGGGAGGTGGCAAAAGTAATCAAGTCATGGGAAAAAGAGAGAGGTTTTTAGGAAGGCGGCAATTGTCCAAGGTCACACCTGTATATCATATCGGTTATAATGAAACAATTGCCTGGTTGTGAGATGAAGACTGTTACCATTTACACCGACTCAAGGTACTAAGGGTTTTTCACTCTATGCCCAAAAATTTTGTCAAGCCTGCGTTACACGCACATAATGTAGGAGGATCAGTTCCACTCACCACACCAGGAGCAACACCCACCAACATGCCCATTTGAACGTGATGATGGACTTCATTGAACTTAATCCATCTGAAGGAAAAAAAACAGTCTGGTAATAGTAGACATGTGATCGAAATGGATCACCTCACTAGGGACTACCAACGAGGTTATCCAGCAACAATGGCTCACATTTTGTTAATGAAGCCATACAACAACTCAGCATATATTTAGCCATAGACCTGTAGCTGAAGACTCTCCAATCAAGCACCAGCACAGATTCTTCACACACACACTCCATTCCCCGTGAAGTGTGGTGGAAACCTAATGGTGCCAACATAAACCTCATTTTCACTAGTGTCATTCTACACTACCATAACCTGGAGCCTGCATGGACACTCACTGATCTTGACCAGTGACCTATTTAAGCATTGTTATACCACTGTGAACTGGATGCTTTAAAAACAAATCAATTTTTTTCTTGTTCTTTGTAGTATACTATTTATCTTCTGTATTACTTTGATCATATTTCTACTGTATTGCTTCAAGCAATTGTATCACATTAATTTTTTTCTGACACCCAGGCTTATGTGGCCTATGAGGTACAAAGTGCTGTATCATGATGATATCCATTATTGTTGTTGTCACTGTTGTTTGGCTGACTGTTCCCTTTAAGAATGTGATAATTTCAGCTGTAAACTCACCTTCTAACATTTCCTACATAACTGGACAACTGGAAAGACTGTGTTTCAAGCTTGTGTGCTTGTTCTTGAAAACAATTGGGAAAAATTTACAAATGGAGATAAAGCTGCCAACCTGAGTTATGTAGAGCTTGCACAAGACAGTTTGTTAAATGGTGTCAGTCTTGTAAAGGCATTTGAGGAACTGAGAGAGTTGATCCTGATTGAAGAATTTTAGAAATGATTTAAGAAATGTTTATCAGAGCACATTGTCTTTTTTTTAAATGAACAAAAAAGCACAATCAGTAACCAAAGCTGCAACTCTAGTGGATTAATTCATTTTAATCCGTCTTCTTTTCCATTCATAGTTTAAATGTGCACGATCTTAAGATTCATTGCCCAAAAGCTAAAAAAGTAAAAGCATTGTTACCATCCTGGCCTGATAGCTGTGTGCCCAATCCTCAAGAAGAAAGGGCAATCCAAATCCACTAAAGCTCATGCTGGGGTTGGTCGAATAAAAACAATCTCTACCCCCTAAATCAACTCAGAACCCAAGTCTAAATTTAAAACACACAAACATAAGACACATTCTAAATTTAAAGTATTTATCTCGCAAGGATTTTTGTCCTTCACTGGTGAAGAAAAACACAGAGTTCCAGTGACATTTATGAGAGACCTGTGCTACACCTGTGTCTCAATCGTTTATTTTGGAAAATGTGCTCATTTATCAGCTCAGACATTCACACAATTTGTTAGCGTGGGGCATTAAAGTGAGCATAATTAAAGCTCCTCTGCACATAGTACATCTGCAGTCCCCACTCGTGAGTTTTGTTCATTTGGTTCAAACTGACCAAGGCACAGATTTTATGTCAAAACTGTTCTCACAAGTCATGAATGAACTCAAAACATGAAAAATCCAGGTCTTCCACTTTTATTGTTTGCTCTTTGAGAAACCACACAAGAATCCTTAGGATTTAATCTCGCTGATCTTGTGTCCGGCCACACTGTGCGCTGTCCCCTTCGGCTCGTTAAAGAAAAATGGTTGTCAAGAAACCCCTAATGTTGAACATAATGTGTTAGATTATGTCAGCACTTTCCGTGAGTGTCTCCACCGTGTGTGTGTCGGCTGGCCCAAGATAGTCTTGCACAGTCCCAGTCTAAAATGAAATGAAATCACGATAAAAATTACGTGTTTCATTCATTTTGCCCAGGTGAAAAGGTTTTGCTGCTTCTTTTACTTGGATCCAGCCTGCATGCCAAATTTTCTGGTCCTTATTTAGTGGAGAGGAAAATTCGTGAAATAAATTACGTAATCCAAACTCTTTATAGAAGACGAAAATGCAGTCTTTGTCACATTAATATGCTCGTCTCTATCACAACCCGCGAACTGCGAGCTGCGCGTGTGCTGCTGTTCCTCCCCTGTATCATTCTTCTGAGGGTGGTTTAATGGAGAAGAGTGGCTCCATGCCAAGGGCAGGTGCGTCCTGTTGCGGCCAAAATACTGGCAGTGGTCGACTTTCCCGTCCCGCAGCATTAAGTCGTTTCTTGATTTGTGCGGTGTGGTTTTGTGATTAATATCGCGGATTTTGTCAAACTTTTCTGACATAGTGGCTCCCCTGACAAACCTGGTCAGTCCACTGAAAACGTTTGTTTGGTCTCCCGCATGTCAGCTTGCTTTTGAGCTCGTAGAAGTTTTTTTTCTGACCATGATCTGTTAGTTTTCTTTTCCCATATGCGCGACTCCAACCAGGATATTGCGCTTGCATATTGTCCATAAGAAAAGTGAATAAAATAACATTGCTGATGCCCTTTCAAGGGAGAACTAGTGGTTTTAGTGGTTTTAAACATCCTGTTGTTTGTTTGTGGGTTTGTTTTTTTCTTTTGTCTCTTCTGAATGAATGGATTGAGTGGTGTGCTGTGCATCAGGTGTGTGTATGCAAATGTAATGTGAGTATAGCTGATCATTTTTTTCATGAGGTGAAAAAAATGGAAATTGTAACAAGTGCGTGATAAAATGTATTCATTGACGAATAATAGAAACTCGGAACATTAATTAGAATTTTTAATTATTTCTCCTCTGCTATGATGTAAACCTCACATATTGTGATCAACACGTGTGGATGTGTTGATACTTCACTGTTATTTGGCTGAGATACACTTATTTTCGGATTTTTCATTGTTTATGCACTACCATGATGTAAAAGTCACATACAAAGTGGAATTCACTTAATTTCTATTGATGCATGCTTATTTACATTCAGTCTATGAGTGTGCAGTTATTACAATGCGTGGATGTGTTGCTTGCATCAACTCTGTGTCATTTGGCTGAGATACGCTTATTTTTGGATTTTTCATTGTTTATGCACTACCATGATGTAAAAAAAAGTGGAATTCACTTAATTTCTAATAAAGCATGTTTATTTACACACAGGTTTCAAGTTTGCAGTCATTACAATGCGTGGATGTGTTGCTTGCATCACTCTGTGCCATTTGGCTGAGATACACTTATTTTCGGATTTTTCATTGTTTATGCACTACCATGATGTAAAACTCACAAAGTATACGAGGATACGAGTTTGCAGTCATTACAATGTGTGGATGTGTTGCTATATCATTATTTACACTCAGTCTATGAGTGTGCAGTCGTTACAATACATGGATGTGTTGCTTGCATCACACCTATAGTTCGCAGGAAGGACACGCACAACAGTTACAGTGTCTGGTTTAGCCTTTACCCCCCACTCTGATAGCCACAGCTGTATGGCCAGTGCTCTAAATGCAGACAATTTACTTTGGTTTGCACTGGTAGAGAATGTGATACGGTGTCACTTTTCAGCACCTATTTGGTGAACAGCGACTTCTCGCCTGGTTTATTACCAGTCAGTGCAGTTTGGTTCAAATCAGTCCCAAATTTCAAAATAAATAGATATGTAATGTGAGTAAAGCTGAACCTGAACACGAGAAACCAAAACGCAAATTGTAACAAGTGAGTGAGGAAAATGTGTGAATGAATGAATGAATGAATGAATGAATGAATGGAGTGGTGTGTTGTGCTTCAGATGTGTTTGCAAATAGTTGTGTGCACAAAGTCTCCATTGGGCTGCTGTTAATTCTTTGAACTTTGTAGGGATAGGCAGCCAGTTGCTTTGACCTTGCGAAATTTTACTCGTAAGGTAAAATGTGTTCATTGTCTAGTTAGATTGGTTTGTTTGTTATTTTGGCCTTTGCCCAACCTGAAGCCAATTGGTCATATTTTTGTTACTTATTGTAAATAAAATACCCTTAATTCATTCAGTGGTTTTGTGGCTATTTTTTAATCTTGAGGAAGTTGAGTATCTTTGTTATACCTCTGCCTCCCCTAGACGGGGCACAAGTTAGGTAGTAAGTTCGATTGCTCATTACTCAGTTTGACAGTAATTAAAAAAAAAAAAACTTTTGGAAAATTCCACGTTGGAAAAACTAAAATGTAAAAGCTCAGAATTTCTTATTGTGGCTAACAGTTTTAATGTAGAAGTGGTGTTATGTGATGAGCTGGTGAAAAAAGGTGTTGTAACCGCCGCTGTGACGATGGAGATGGGAAGGATGCCACGCAGGAGGTGAATTCTAAAGTGGCAGATTTATTTATTTATTTATTTTAATTTATTTTTTAAATATATTAAAATAATATGTGGCCCTGTGATGGACTGGCGACCTGTCCAGGGTGTGTCTGCTGGAGTTAGGCACCAGCGCCATCCCGCGATCCTCAGTGGATAAAACGGTAGAAAATCAGAATCAGAATCAGAATCAGAATCAGAATCAGAATCAGCTTTTATTGGCCAGGGAAGTTTTCACATACGAGGAATTTGACTCCGGTTTTACAGCACTCTCTTGTACCAACACAAAGTAATAAAAATTAAAAGTGACAGTCAGTCGCACACAAATGTAAGGAAACAATAGAAATATGTAAAAGTTAAATAACAAAAAAAACTAAGCAGCAGCTCAAGTGCACATAGCTTATATTGTGGCATTAAAGTGCAAATGGTGCATGAAGATGATTTTTTTTTCCTAGAACAGATATGCTGTAAACAGGTGAAATGAGTGAGTAATAAAATAATAATAATAAAGTGGCGGATGTTGCTGGAAAACCCATGGGGTGGAGCCCGACCCAATCTCTGGTCCTCAATCAGGTAGGACCTCCGCCTAACTCCGCATAGGAGATGGAAGTGCAAGCCCTGCATCTCAGAATCAGGGCTCTTGAGTTTGAAAAGGGGTCTGTTCCTCCACGCCTATTTTTCAGAATCCTGCTGTTGCTTCTGCTGGGTTTGACATAAGTAAGCATATTACTTTAGCCCCACCCTTGCGTAAATCTCAGGTTGAGTCATATTTTTTTGCTTTGAATTGGCCCAAAGAGCTTCGGTCCCTTTTATTCCAGTGCAAGCTAGTAGAAAAGGCCCAAGAAGTGTGCTCGAGTCTCTCAATTGAGAAGAGCCCAGACTACATCAAAAAGACCGTGTTGCAAACTTGTGTACTTGTTCCTGAAGCCTTTACAAATGGAAATAAAACTGCCAACCTGAGGTATGTAGAGTTTGATAAGTGGTGTCAGTCTTGTAAAGTAAAGGCATTTGAGGAACCGAGAGATGATTTTTATTGAAGAATTTAAGAAATGTTTACCAGAGCGCATCTTTTTTTTTTTTTTAATTTATTTTAATGAACAAAAAGTACAATCAGTAACCAAAACCGCAACTCTAGCGGATTAATTCATTTTAACACACAAAACCGTCTTCTCTTCCATTCATAGTTCAAATGTGCACGATCGTAAGATTAATTCCCCAAAAGCTAAAAAAGTAAAAACATTGTCAAAATCCTGGCCTGGTCTGTGTGCCCAAATCCGCTAGAGCTCATGTTGGGGTTGGTCGAATAAAAACAATCTCTACCCCCCCTAATCAACCTAGAACACGTTTAAATTTAAAACACACAAACATAAGATAGAGCCTAAATTTAAACCATTTATCTCGTAAGGATTTGTGTCATTCACGAGTGAAGGAAGACAAAAAGTTTCAGTATCATTTATGAGAGACCTGTGTCACACCTTTGTCTCAATCGTTTATTTTGGAAAATGTGCTCCATTTATCAGCTCAGACATTCACGCAATTTGTTAGTGTGAGGCATTAATGTGAGCATAATTAAAGCTCCTCTGCACTGTAAAAATAACAACTTGCATTTTTTGTCATGAGAAATCATTTTAAGTTGTCAAGACTTAAAATGATCAATTATTAACCTATGAGTTAGAATTGTAAATCAGTCCAACAAATCAAACGAGTTGACTGCCTCAACTCTGTTTAGTGAGATATTGCAACTTATATTTCTTTATTAAGATTAATTATGTGGACTTAAAGTTCTAGTTACTTAGTAATCTTAGTTGGGAGAAGCGGGACACAGAGCTCTCACTCAGCCATACTTACTCGTCAGCAGCCCTGCTTCATGATACATCTGATGCCACTGATGTGACTATAGACGGGTATGTTATGAATTGACATTGTTTAATTATTTCTAATTGTCATAGTCTTAATTTACAATCTTGCTCAGTAATATTTTAAATGAAGTTTTTGTTACCCTTGTAATTTTAGTTGGAAAAGGCGGAAAAAACAACTTTCGTGGTTGACATCTGAAGTGCTCGTCCTCAGCAGTTTGCTGTATCTGTGTCGCATCAGACGAGACGACCAAGCAGGTATGCTTTCAGATTTAATTATGTAAAAATTGTGTCTTATCTAAAAAATTCTACTATAGTGACAACGTGTGACAAACGTTTGACTGGGGCACGAATTTTGTGTAATAAAGTAAAAGTAACTGAATGCTGGCGACATGATGAGAGACATTCGTAAAGATGTCAGCACCATTGGTCTTAACCTGTTAACGTTAGCTGTATGGCTTGGGAACTTGTATGTATTGTAAGATGAGGTGAAAGTAAATAAAGGTTGTCCTCACTGTATGCTGCGTTCATACCAAACGCGCGAAGCTAAGCGCATCATTAGTGCCGCGGGACCGCCGGCCGGTCGGAGGTAGAGCCGTCAGCTACATCGTCTGACGGCGGCTCTGGCCAGCAACAGCCCGCGTGTGTCATCAACTTCTTCGCTGACCATTTGCAACGCTCTCCCCTTTTTGTTTTGTCCCACAACTTAAAGCAACATGTGTCGTAGAGGTCTGGGTCCCCACACACAGAGATGATAGTTTTCTCCATTTTAAGTGGGGACATGTAACAAATAGGACAAATTGATAGCAAATATATATGTTTGAAAGTTAATGATTGGATCAAGAGTAATTTGCATTCATAATTCTGAGCATATTGTTACACTGTCTTTCAGATTGAAATGAATGCATTGCAAAGATTCTGCAAGTTCATCCATAGCAGTGAAAACATTCTTGTGAAACACTATCGCCTTCATCACAGAGGAGCTGACTGGCCTTGTATTCAGCGCCGTCGTATGGGGGGGGTTGGTGATGACAATTCTAAGAGCCCACAGCCCATCAGGGCCCACACACAGCCCCCAGTAGCCTCTACGACTAAATTATTATGCATAGGCTTAGCTAATATATATTCATAATAATGAATCCGAAATAAAATAAAGCCACAAATTCACGCAATATTTTAATTGTAATAATTCCAATAACCCCTTTGGCCCCTTCTTAAAAAATGGTTTGGTCTACTGACACCGGGTTCCCTGCCAGGGAGTGAGGTAGATCAAGATGATAGCCTCGGAACTGAGCGGGTGCTTGGTGCTTACTGGAGCACTGTCTGACAGTAAAATGTGTGAAACACACAGTCCACTGTAGATAGCCTCCAAACTGGTAATGTTCAGTTATCTACACTAGGAATCGCTACTCTACAATGAACTGGCGGCTTGCCCAGAGTGTAGCCCGCCTGGCCGCCTCTCACCCGATGATTTACAGCTAAGGTAAGCTACAGCCCCTGCGCCCGTCAGGTACGTGTTACAGACAATAAATGAATGAATGAATGAATGATAGAATGAATGAACAAGAAGGCGCCCTCAGTAGTTTTACTCTCACCATTCTAAGAAAAAAAATTTATGTCCTGGGCCCCTGCTCTGTTGCTCCTAGCCCTGGCGTCCCTCTCTAGCCTGGTGTCTGGTGTCCAGATTTGTGTTTTTTTGTATGCCATCAGATTGACAGGGATATTGCACCATGCAAGCTAGTTAAGCTGTGAACAAACAAGCCAGTTTAAACCTAAACTGAGATTAGGTGAGGGCTTTTTTGTTGTTGTTGTTTTTGATATTTATTTTATAACGGAGTATCTGCTGTGCTCTAACTCATTGTTGAGCGATTATACACCAGGCATCAACAGAAAAACAAAGAAAAACATCATGATACACGGTTGTAAAAAAGTGGCAATGAATGGGGTAGAGGGGCCCATGCCGATATTCTTTCAGGGGGCCCAGAATTCCTAGCAACTGCCCTGCTACGTGTTACGTGAAAAACATGGTTGACATGAAAAACATGGTTGACATTATGAAATCGTGATAGATATAGGGATTTTCCATTACATTTTCCCCCTTTTTGATCGAAAGATCAACCAGAAGGAAAATCCCAGTGGAAAAAAAAACAAACAATCCCAAAACACAAAAATTCACCACAGTCAGTAAAACAAATGCTAAATACTGATATAAAAGCATGCAGGAGACAAGAATCCATCACAAAATAAACCATTGAGTAAAATACCAATACAAAATGCAGAACCATCCTGAAGGATATCAAACGTATTACACCATCACAGGTTTAAAATACATCGTCATAAAAGGATGGAGAGAAAATAATGCAGAGGCTGTTTTTGGGGCATAGACACCAAACACAAGTAGCGAAGCCATAGGCTGAAAATAACGGTATTTTCATTACACAATGTAAAAGACGACAGAGGAGAGGCATACACAGGGACACTTAAACAGGACAAGGAACAAAATCAAAGGCAGAACCAGAGTCAGAACTGTGCTTGTCAAAGTCATCAACCCAGTCCGGAGGAGGGAAGTCAGGGAGGTCAGAAACAAGTAGCATTTGGTGGGAGACAGATTTGTCAATAGCACGCACAATCAGTCCCCGAACACATGGAACAATACAACAACCACACAAAGCCAAAACAGCAACACCGACAATGACGCCTGTGAGGAGAGAGAGCATCAGGGCTTTCCATTTACCAAAAACCGAATCAAACCATCCCCACATGGAAGTGTCAACACCAGAGTTTTCGGCCAATTCTTCCCTGAGACTACGGAGTTTACCATCACCACAAATCCAATAGACATCAGGCAATGGGCGTGTCTGATTATGAATGGCAGCGGTTAGGAAAGACAAATATCCAGCACTGTCCAGTTTATCCATGTGAAGAGCTTTGGACATATGCCAGTCAGTTTCAGAAGGAACCTCTACAGTGTAATTACAGTATCCTCGAAAGTAACCCACATTTTTTACATGGGGACCGGTGCGAGTAAGCCTGTAGCAAGTAATTACAGCACCTGGGGCCATTGGGGGGGGAGATGGTCGAGGAATGTTACGAAATTTAAGTTTATAAGATGTAGCGAACGCACCATACATGTATGCGGCATACCAGTCACTACCTACAGCTAGACGGATGTGACTCTTACACAAAACAAATTCCAAGTACGAGGTTTGGTCAAAAGTATAAGATACAAGCTGAATAGTTTCAGGGGAGCGATTAGAAAATGGAGTAAAGGTGAATGGACGCGAAGTTGATGAGGAATTGTAGTAATACAGGACGTGCGACAAGGAGGTGCAGTCAGTTAAAGGATTCTCTTCATATGGCAAGCCTGTATAATACAGACAGGATCAGGAGACAAACACACTACACAGGACGATTGCGTAGTTGTGCGTGCGGTGTAGTTAGCCAATTGGTACCACAAATTGTTTATCAGCCACTTCTGAGCCATTGGGTCAAGGTTAAATGGGGTTACAGAACGACGTGTACGTGTGCGCACAGGGACGTAGTCAGCAGAGGGATTGTGCAAAGGCAGTTGAGTAAGGGATGGGTCAGGTCCAGTGGTATGTGAGATGTCACAAGTTGAGTCTACATTTGAAATTACCTCATTCTTAAGGGGAGCAGTCAGCCAATCAACAGTGACAACAACAATAATAGATATCATCATGATGCAACACATTGTACCTCGTAGGCCACATAAGCCTGGGTGACGGAAAGGATGCCATGGATGTGTACGTTCCATTGGGAAAAGGAAAGAGTATAATACAAACAAACAAGTACTTGAAACAATACAGTAGAAATATGATCAAAGTAATACAGAAGATATTTCAAAAATAGGAAAGAAGTCAAAACCAGTGAGTGTCATTCAGGTTTTAGCAATGTGAAATAATGGAAGTGAGAGTGAGGTTTACGTTGGCACTGTTAGGTTTCCACCTCACTTCACAAGGAATGAAGTGTATGTGTGAAAAGTCCAGTGATTGTTGTTGTAAGTCCTTGGCTCAGGGCTTAGGTGACCACATCAGTAGGAGGATCTGCTGGAGGTGGCACCTTCCTGCTGTGGCTGGCGTGAATCCAGGTTGCTTGTTCAGCTACCTTGACAGCAGTGTGTGTTGTCAACAGTATCTGGAATGATCCTAGCCACCGCTTAGCACGCCAGTTTTTTCTCCTGAAGTCCTTTACAACCACAAAGTCACCTGGTTGCAGGTTGTGGAGCGGACCCTCTGCTGGTTTTGGGAGGGCTGCAGACACTGTGTTCCTGATGTTGGCAAGGGAGGAAGTCAGATTAGCACAATAAGACAGAACACTGTGTTCACAAAGTGCCATAGATGGAGCCAAATGAGCAATGCGAGAGATGCCCACATAAGGTGGCGCAGCAAAGAGAATCTCAAATGGGCTTAGAGTGAAAAACTTAACTTGAGCACTAAACTTAGTTAGTGTTAGTGTTCATCATTCCCCCTTTTGACACATGGTCTAACCTGTGTGTCAATTTCACAAGACTAGGCAGAGATTGGAGTGCCTGCTTAAGTTTCACAAATGCTTTTTCTGCCTCAGGGGTCCACTGCACGCGATCATGTGCGGCCAGGCCTCTGCCGTGAATGAGCGCGCTCAATGGAGCCTCAAGTGTTGAATAATTTGGAATGAAGTTTCTGCAATAAGAGCACATTCCAAGAAAAGACATCATGTGTTTTTTTGTAACAGGTTTTGGAAGTTTTACAATAGCTTCAATGCGTTTAGGAGATATGGTTTTGCCCTGATCAGAAATGATGTGTCCTAAAAAGGTAACTTGTTTTTGGACCCACTGTAATTTGGAAAGACTGGCTTTATGACCTTCAGCAGCAAGATGTTTCAGTAAAGCTAAAGAGTCAGTTCTGCACTGGTCTAAGTAGGTGCACAAATCATTAAGTCATTAACATACTGAATGAGAGCAGAGCCAGGAGAGAGTTGAAGAGACTCTAGGCTATCACGAAGTGCAGCATTGTAAATGGTAGGAGATTCAGTGTAGCCCTGGCATAATCTAGTCCAAGTGTATGATTTCCCATTAAAGTTAAAGGCAAACCAATATTGACTGTCTGAGTGTACAGGGACACTAAAAAAAGCATTAGACAGATCAACGACAGTGAACCAGTGCACATCCGGTGGAACTTGTGAAAGAATCGGGTGTGGATTTGGTACCGTGGGGGCCTTGGCATGGACCGCTGCATTTAGTGCTTGTAGGTCCTGCACAAACCTCCATTCGGTTGGTTGGTCCGGATCACGGATTTTCTTCACCGGGAAAATAAGAGTTCGCACTGGAGAATCAGGACAAGGAATGATCACACCTGCCTTTAAAAGAGAGTCAAAAACAGGAGTTATGCCTTCAATGGCT
>JAFBJR010000729.1:1090-194045 GCA_016785285.1 Brachirus orientalis
TCACCACTATAGTCACTATTTCAAAGAACTCAGGTCGTCCACTACAGTGGCCAGAAGATAAAATCTGCCTGCTGCATAGCGAGTCCCATGAAAATAAATGTCTTTAGAAAGGGACACAGTTTCAACAAGTGGGTACTTTTTCTCAATTACTGTGAGCAGGACAGGATCCAAAGAATGTCTTCTGATATCCATTAGCTTCTCCACATGTAACATGGTTTTAAATAGACTTAAGAGAGATACTTAATACACACTCAGTTTTAACACCATTCACATGGGGAGCATTTTCATTATTAAGTTGCTCCAGAAATGTATTGTACTGCTCTCTGGACTGCAGCAAGAAATCAGAACATGCACTGATTCCTATTTCTTCTCTATTTATCAAACAAAATCTACAAAACTTTTTCACAGCGAAGCTTTCCTGAAAGCTGGCAAGTCCATGAACTCCTACATTATCAGCACATACACAAAACACTGTACCTTTTACAAAGTTATCAAGAGCTTGAACAACCCCCCGACTTGCTCAGGTGACTTTAAATCATTCACTAGTGGACTAAGAAATTTCTCAAACCCAAACTGATTAACATCTAAGTCTAAGTCTATTCATCTAGGAGTGCTAGATGAATAGAATGTAAAGTTGAGCAAAATTTAGAGGGTAGATTAAGAATGACCCAATAAATTGCAGTGACCTTGTGAATTTTCTTTGAAGTGCCTAATGAATTGCACAATTCAAAATCATCTATGTATAACCCTAACAAAATTTGCTGCACTTCTTCTCTCAAATTATTTTGCTTAAAATAGCTTCCATCTTGGAAAGACTGGCCTGTTGTGGTGTGATCATCAAAAACAAGCTTTCCAGAAACTGTTTCGAGTAAAAGCTCAGTAATTTTACTGAGAGACACATAAACAAAAGACTTCCTGGAGGTCCTGTCATACAAAAACTCTGATGATAGAGAAATTCTCACTGAAATATTTATTTCTTCTGTAATCAGTTGATAATGATCCTTTTTCCTGATGTATTAGTAAGTATTGTATAGATTTTATAGTTTGTAATACAATGTTGCTTATTTCTTGAACAAAATCATTAATTTCAATGTTGTGTTTTGCAAAAACATCTTTGACAACAGCAGATAAATGCAATTTAGAAAAGTTTAAGAAAGAATGACCCAATAAATTGCAGTGACCTTGTGAATTTTCTTTGAAGTGCCTAATGAATTGCACAATTCAAAATCATCTATGTATAACACAATTAGTTTCATCTCCTCCTGGAGAGGCTAATGTTGGACTATGGGTCAATAACATGATAATCTCTGCATCATCATTACTTATTTGGGGTTGGTCATTTGACTGCAAACCTTTTTCTATGCCAAATGATATACGAAAATATCTTAGTGTATGAAGTTTATGCTTATGTGATGTGTGACCAGAAAAGCTGTTCAGGTGATTGGCTTTAAAGTCACAGACAATGAATGGGCAGATATGGTCTCTCTCTGTCTTAAGTGATGATGGAAATTAATTAAAATTTCCTTTTTACAGCAAATGTCTTTGAAGTCACACAAACAGCAGTTAAATGTTACATTCTCTTACCATGAAACACTCCTGTGTAATCTTGAAAGGTGGGATTTCAGTGCACCAAAGGTTCTGAAATTACAAAGACAATCTGTGTGAATACAAGCAGGGCAGTTGCTAGGAATTTTGGGCCCCCTGAAAGAATATCAGCATGGGCCCCTGTACCCCATTCATTGCCACTTTTTTTTACAACTGTGTATCATGATGTTTTTCTTTGTTTTTCTGTTGATGCTTGGTGTATAATCACTCAACAATGAGTTAAAGTATTAATATGTAAATTATTCCTATTTCTCTGATTTGCAACACGTTATTATACCCCTGATTGCATACATCTTCAATTAACCAATCAATTAATAGGTAGTGGGGATTTTATTGTATTTATTAACAATCAAGCACTGATATGCAATAATAATAATAATAATAATAATAATAGTAATAATAATAATAACAACAATAATAATAATAATAATAACTCAAAGTGTCCTGGCTCAAGATAGTCCACAAGGTGGAGCCCAAGGTAGATATGTAGCATTTAACTTAAATATGCAGGTAACACCAACAGCACATTGTTATAAAATAAATATCAAAAAAACAACAACAACAACAACAAAAAAAACCATCTAATCTCAGTTTAGGTTTAAACTGGCTTGTTTGTTCACAGCTTAACTAGCTTGCATGGTGCAATATCCCTGTCAATCTGATGGCACACAAAAAAACACAAATCTGGACACCAGAAAAGGCTAGAGAGGGAGGCCAGGGCTAGGAGCAACAGAATGAATGAACTTCTTGTTCATTAATTAATTAATTAATTAATCAATTCATTCATTCATTCATTCATTCATTCATTCATTTATTGTCTGTAACGCGTACCTGACGGGGCGCAGGGGCTGTAGCGGGTGAGAGGCGGCCAGGCGGGCTCCACTCTGCGCAAGTCGCCTGTTCATTGTCGAGTAGCGATTCGAGTGTAGATAACTGAACGTTACTAATTTGGAGGCTATCTACAGCGGACTGTGTGTTTCACACATTTTACTGTCGGACAGTGCTCCAGTAAGCACCAAGCACCTGCTCAGTTACGAAGCTATCATCTTGATCTCCCTCACTCCCTGGCAGGGAACCCGCGGTGTCAGTGGACCAAACCATTTTTTAATAAGGGGCCAAGGGAGTTATTGGAATTATTAAAATTAAAATATTGCGTGACTTTGTGGCTTTATTTTAGTTCGGATTCATTACTATGAATATATTAGCTAAGCCTATGCATAATAATTTAGTCGTAGACGCTAGTGGGGGCTGTGTGTGGGCCCTGAAGGGCTGTGGGCCCTTAGAATTGTCATCACCTTTCCCCACATACGACGGCACTGAAACAAGGCCAGTCAGCTCCTCTGTGATAATGGCGATAGTGTTTCACAAGAATGTTTTCACTGCTATGGATGAACTTGCAGAATTTTTTCAGTGCATTAATTTCAATCTGAAAGACAATGTAACCATATGCTAAGAATTATGAATGCAAATTACTCTTGATCCAATCATTAACTTTCAAACATATATATTTGCTATCAATTTGTCTTATATGTTGTAACATGTCCCTACTTAAAATGGGGGGGAGAGAAATATCATCTCTGTGTGTGGGCACCCAGACCTCTATGACACAAGTTGCTTTAAGTTGTGGGACAAAACAAAAAAAGGGGAGAGCGTAGCAAATGGTCAGCGAAGAAGTTGATGACACACACGGGCTGTTGCTGGCCCGAGCCGGCGTCAGACGATGTAGCTGATGGCACTACCTCCGACCGGCCGGCGGTCCCGCGGCACTAATGATGCGCTTAGCTTTGCGCGTTTGGTATGAACGCAGCATACAGTGAGGACAACCTTTATTTACTTTCACCTCTTACAATACAACGCAGTTCCCAAGCCCCACAGCTAACATTAGCTGGTTAAGACCAATGATGCTGACGTCTTTACAAATGTCTCGCATCATGTTGCTAGCATCCAGTTATTTTTACTTTATTACACAAAATTCGCGCCCCAGTCAAACGTTTGTCACTATAGTAGAATTTTTTAGATCAGACAGAATTTGTAAATAATTAAGTCAGAAAGCATACTTGCTTGGTCGTCTCGTCTGATGCGAGACTGCTGAGGATGAGCACTTCAGGTGTCAACCACAAAATATGTTTTTTCCGCCTTTTCCAACTAAAATTACAAGGGTGACAAAAACTTCATTTGAAATATTACAGAGCAGGATTGTAAATTAAGACTATGACAATTAGAAATAATTAAAGTCAATTCATAACATACCCGTCTATAGTCACATCAGTCGCATCAGATGTATCATGAAGCAGGGCTGCTGACGTTACTTCAGGTGACCAACGTTAACTCGGAAAGTTGGCTTTCTTGCTTTTCACAACTAAGATATAAGAATAACCCTAACTTCACCATAAATATTACACATTGTGAATACCTCATTCAATTGTTTATCACTCAGCAAGATTAGAAATGAAAAAATGGACAGCAATTTTAGAAAATGAAACAAAGTCTAGGTCACAACACAATAACTGTATGTTTATCTTCCCTGATGCAAATGTGTGGCTGAGTGGGAGCACAGTGTCCCACTTCTCCCAACTAAGATTACTAAGTAACTAGAACTTTAAGCCCACATAATTAATCTTAATAAAGAAATATAAGTTGTAATAACTCACTAAACAGTGTTGAGGCAGTCAACTCGTTTGATTGGTTGGACTGATTTACAATTCCCACTCATAGGTTAATAATTGATCTTTTTAAGTCTTGACAGCTTAAAACGATTTCTCATAACAAAAATGCAAGTTGTTATTTTTACAGTGCAGAGGAGCTTTAATTATGCTCACTTTAATGCCTCATACTAACAAATTGCGCGAATGTCTGAGCTGATAAATGGAGCACATTTGCCAAAATAAACGATTGAGACAAAGGTGTGACACAAGTCTCTCATAAATGTTACTGGAACTTTGTGTTTTTCCTTCACTCCTGAATGACACAAATCTTTACGAGATAAATGGTTTAAATTTTAGGCTCTATCTTATGTTTGTGTGTTTTAAATTTAGACGGGTTCTAGGTTGATTACAGGGTAGAGATTGTTTTAATTTGACCAACCCCAACATGAGCTTTAGTGGATTTGAGCACATAGATCAGGACAGGATTGTGACGTTTTTTCTTTTTTAGCTTTTGGGGAATGAATCTCACGGACGTGCACGTTTGAACTATGAATGGAAGAGAGGAGGTTTTGTGTGTTAAAATGAATTAATCTGCTGGAGTTGCGGTTTTGGTTACTGATTGTAATTTTTGTTAATTAAAATAAATAAAAAACAGATGCTCTCTGTTAAACATTTCTTAAATTCTTCAATCAAAATCAGTTCTCTCTGTTCAACAAATGCCTTTACTTTACAAGACTGACACCACTTATCAAACTCTACATAACTCAGGTTGGCAGTTTTATCTCCATTTGTAAAGGCTTCAGGAACAAGTACACAAGCTTGCAACACGGTCTTTTGATCGTAGTCTAGGCTCTGCTCAATTGAGAGACTAGAGTACACTTCTTGGGCCTTTTCTACTAGCTTACATTGGAATAAAAGGGACCGAAGCTCTTTGGGCCAATTCAAAGCACAAAAATATGAATCAACCTGAGATTCATGCAAGGGTGGGGCTAAAGTAATATGCTTACTTATGTCAAACCCAGCAGAAGCAACAACAGGATTCTGAAAAATAGGCGTGGAGGAACAGACCCCTTTTCAAACTCAAGAACCCTGATTCTGAGATGCAGGGCTTGCACTTCCATCTCCTTTATGCGGAGAGTTAGACGGAGGTCCTCAGTAGTCATACCCGATTGAGGACCAGAAATTGGGTCGGGCTCCACCCCAGTAATGGGTTTTCCAGCAACATCCGCCACTTTATTATTATTGTTTTATTACTCACTCACTAATTTTCTACCGTTTTATCCACTGAGGGTTGCGGGATGGCGCTGGTGCCTAACTCCAGCTGATATAGGGTGAGAGGCAGGGTACACCCTGGACAGGTTGCCAGTCCATCACAGGACCACATAGTATTTTAATATATTTAAAAAATAAATTTAAATAAATAATCTGCCATTTAGAGTTCACCTCCTGCGTGGCATCATTCCCTTCTCCATCACCACTTCTATATTGAAACTGTTAGCCACAATAAGAAATTCTGAGCTTTTACATTTATTTAGTTTTTCCAACGTGGGATTTTCCAAAAGTTTTTTTTTTTTTTTTTTGTTATTACTGCCAAACAGAGTAATGAGCAATCGAACTTACCACGAACAACGAGAGAAAAGATATCCCAGACGAGCCCCCAATTTATGATGTGCCCCGTCTAGGGGAGGCAGAGGCATAACAAAGATACTCAACTTCCTCAAGATTCAAAAATAGCCACAAAACCACTGAATGAATTAAGGGTATTTTATTTACAATAATTAACAAAAATATGAACAAATGGCTTCAGGTTGGGCAAAGGCCAAAATAACAAAGAAACCAATCTAACTAGACAATGACCACACCTTACCTTACGAGTAAAATATCGCAAATTACCTCCCTGATTAAACATAAATAGGAGAAACCGAAGTCAAAGCAACTGGCTGCCTATCCCTATAAAGTTCAAAGAATTAACAGTAGCCCAATGGAGACTTCGTGCACACAACTATTTGCAAACACACACCTGAAGCACAACACACCACTCCATTCATTCATTCATTCCTTCACACATTTTGTCACTCACTTGTTACAATTTACGTTTTGTTTTCTCCTGTTTATGTTCAGCTATACTCACGTTATATATCTATTTTGAAATTTGGGACCGATTTGAACCAAACTGCATTGACTGGTAATAATCCCGGTGTCAACATAACTGTGGATGAGCAGCTCTTTCTAACGAAGGCGAGAAGTCAATGTTGCTGTTCACCAAATAGGTGCTGAAAAGTGGCAGCGTATCACTCATTGTCTACCAGTGCAAACCAAAGTAAATTGTCTGCATTTAGAGCACTGGCCATACAGCTGTGGGAGGTAAAGCCTAAACCAGACACGGTAACATACTACAACAGCACCAAGTTTGGTGTTAATGTGCTGGATCAAATGGGAAGAAAATATTTAGTCACACGTAGATGGCCCACTGGCGATTTTATAATGTGCACGACATTATAAAACACTGCATTCATCATACATTGTAATGACTGCAGACTCAGCGCATAAAATATGAAAGATCCCAAAATAAGCGTATCTCAGCCGATTGACACACATTGATATAGCAACACATCCAAAAGTGGTAATGACTGCAAACTCATAGTCTGTGGATAAATAAGCATGTTTTAATAGATATCAACAGAATTCCACTTTTTTTATGGTAGCATAAACAATGTAAAATCCGAAAATAAGCGTATCTCAGCCAAATAACACACAATGATATAGCAACACACCCACACATTGTAATGATTGCACACTCATAGACGGAGTGTAAATAAGCATGCTTTAATAGAAATTAAGTGAATTCCACTTTGTATGTGAGTTTTACATCATGGTAGTGCATAAACAATGAAAAATCGAAAATAAGCGTATCTCAGCCAAATAACACAAAGTGAAGTATGAACACATCCACACCTGTTGATCACAATATGTGAGGTTTACATCATCGCAGAGGAGAAATAATTAAAAATTCTAATTAATGTTTCGAGTTTCTGTTATTCGTCAATTAATACATTTTATCACGCACTTGTTACAATTTACATTTTTCCCCTCATCTTTATGATCAGCTATACTCACATTACATTTGCATACACACACCTGACGCACAGCACACCACTCCATTCATTCAGAAGAGAAGAAAAAAACAAACCCACAAACAAACAACAGGATGTTTAACTAAAAACCACTAGTTAGCTCTTGAAAGGGCATCAGCAATGTTATTTTATTGACTTTTCTTATGGACAATATGCAAGCGCAATATCTTGGTTGGAGTTGCGCATATGGGAAAAGAAAATTAACGGATCATGGTCAGAAAAAACTTCTACGAGCTCAAAAGCAGGCTGACATGCGGGAGACCAATCAAACGTTTTCAGTGGACTAACCAGGTTTGTCAGGGGAGCCACTATGTCAGAAAAACTTTACAAAATCCGCGACATTAATCACAAAAACCACACCGTACAAATCAAGAAACGACTTAACGCTGTGGGACGGGAAAGTCGACCACTGCCAGTATTTTGGCCGCAACAGGACGCACCTGCCCTTGGCATGGAGCCACTCTTCTCCATTAAACCACCCTCAGAAGAATGATACAGGGGAGGAACAGCAGCACACGCGCAGCTCGCAGTTCGTAGGTTGTGATGAGACGAGCAGATGTGACCTCATGAACACTGCATTCACTGCATTCACAAACACTGTCTTCTATAAAGATTTTGGATTACGTAATTTGTTTCGCGAATTTTCCTCTCCACTAAATAAGGACCAGAAAATTTGGCATGCAGGCTGGATCCAAGTAAAAGAAGCAACAAAACCTTTTCACCTGGGCAAAATGAATGGATCACGTAATTCATTAAACCACCCTCAGAAGAATGATACAGGGGAGGAACAGCAGCACACGCACAGCTCGCAGTTCGTAGGTTGTGATGAGACGAGCAAATGTGACCTCATGAACACTGCATTCACTGCATTCACAAACACTGTCTTCTATAAAGATTTTGGATTACGTAATTTGTTTCGCGAATTTTCCTCTCCACTAAATAAGGACCAGAAAATTTGGCATGCAGGCTGGATCCAAGTAAAAGAAGCAACAAAACCTTTTCACCTGGGCAAAATGAATGGATCACGTAATTCATTTTAGACTGGGACTGTGCAAGACTATCAGTGACACGGTGAAGACACTCACGGAAAGTGCTGACATAATCTAACACATTATGTTCAACATTAGGGGTTTCTTGACAGCCATTTTTCTTCAACGAGCTGAAGTGGACAGCGCACAGTGAGGCCGAACACAAGATCAGCAAGACTAAATCCTAAGAATTCCTGTGTGCTTTCTCTAAGAGCAAACAATAAAAGTGGAAGACCTTCATCCTACTCTCTACCTCCTAACATGGATTTTAGTGTCTTGTGGAAACGCTCTAGCGCTCAATTGGACACTGGATAGTAAGGACTGGATTTTTTCATGTTTTGTGTTTATTCATGACTTGTAAGAACACTTTTGACATAAAATGTGTGCCTCGGTCAGTTTGAATTGAGATTTTACGATAGTTCTGGCTTTAATTGTCCTTAATGGAATGGCTTACAGGTAACACATTGTAGCACACATGAAGTCCAACAAAACTCTTTCCCACTATTTGACACATGTGACTTGAACGGCAGTTTGACACGAAGTTTTTTAAATACCAAATGAACTAAACTAAACTGACGTCATGTGCCAAACTGAGCACCTGGGGCGATTTTTTTGGAACAACCAACTGTTTACAGTATCTGAACCAGGAGTCCACCTCCTCATCAACACACTGTTTTCAATGAAGAAACATACAGACATACAAAAGTGTGGCAACAAAAAGGCAACTGGACTTAGTTGAATTTTTTTGATGACATTTCGCCTCTCATCCAAGAGGCTTCTTTGTAAATTTTTGCCAATAGTCTTCAGGAACAAATACACAAGCTTGCAGCAGTCTTTCCAGTTGTCCAGTTATGTGGGAAATGTTAGAAGGCGAGTTTACAGCTGAAATGATCACATTCTTAAAGGGAACAGTCAGCTAAACAACAGTGACAACAATAATGGATATCATCATGATACAGCACATTGTACCTCGTAGGCCACATAAGCCTGGGTGTCAGAAAAAATGAATGTGATACAATTATTTGGTAATACAGTAGAACCATGAATAAAGTAATACAGAAGATAAACAGTACACTACAAAGAACAAGAAAAAATAGCTTTGTTTTTTAAAGCATCCAGTTCACAGAGGTATAACAATGCTTGTCCACCTGGAGTTTCAGAAATAGGTAATTGGTCAAGATCAGTGAGTGTCCATTCAGGCTATGGTAGTGTAGAATGACACTAGTGAAGTGTGTTTCCACCACACTTCACAGGGAATGAAGTGTGTGTGTGAAGAGTCTCAAGTGAAAGTGAAGTTTGTGTTGACACCGTTAGGTTTCTACCTCACTTCACAGGGAACGAAGAGTGTGTGTGTGTGAAGAATTTGTGCTGGTGCTTGATTGTCCAGAGAGTCTTCAGCTACAGGTCTATGGCTAAATATATGCCGAGTTGTTGTATGGCTTCATTGTTGCTGGATAACCTTGTTGGTACACCCTAGCAAGGTATAATTTCAGTGAGCAGAGCTTTTGTTACTGCATTAGCTGATTATTTTGAAGTTGAGGAAGCTTCAATCCATTTTGATCACATGTCTACTATTACCAGACTGTTTTTTTTTCCTTTGAACAGGAATAATTTCCTGAACCTGGTGAAAAGTTGAAATTTTAATCTCTTGAATTATAAAATATAATTAAATTGGATTTTATCAACCAACTTGAAAAAAAAGAAAAAAAAGGTAAAAGTAAAAAAAGTAAAAGTAAAATAATTACATTAAAAGAAAAATTTGTTCACAATTCAGACTTTTTGTGATTAAACATCACAGGGTGATGTTTAATCACTGCCATGATGTTCTACGTTGACAAACATATGTGGAATACTCTTTAAAAAGGCTAGAGGCCTTTGAGAGATTTTATTTCTCTGTAATTTCTGTTTTAAAAGGTTAGAGGCCTTCAGAGAGATTTTATTTCTGTCAGGATCCGGGTTCACATTGCTTCCTGTCTTTTATTTTATTTAGGTTTGTGTTTCCTGTGGAGTTGGTTTTTGTGTTTGGTTTTTTCAGGAGACTTGACTGTGCGGCCAGGCGGAGTCTCCTCCCCCCGTACCTGCAGCTCGTTTGCCTGATCACCTCTCCTGCCTTCTTATGCCTTGCTGCACACTGTAATAAATGATTCTGTGGTCATGTAGATTTGAATTAATGTATTAAGGAAAATATATTCAATATAATTGTGTTTTTGATTTTGAGGCAAATATTTAATTAAATTTCAAATAAAAATGTTTGGAATAAAATCCACCCATTGTAGGTAAATAAAACATAAGCATTATACTTATCTAATCCAAAATAGAGAGAATATTGAGTGAATTCAAATTAATGTAACCACGCAAATTTTAAATGAAAAGCACTTCCTGTCAAAGTGCGCCTTTTTTTTTAAATGCAGCAGACTCTCGCAACATTTGAAGAGACTACAGACAGTGAATGTTCGTCTTCTTCCACATTGCTCAGCTTGCAAAATTTAACTGTTTGATTAAGGTAAGAAAACTTCTTTTGTTATCACTGGGCTAGTAAGAAGAATGCATGTTGTGGTATATTACAATAAAAATGAGGTATCACAGAAAAAGAGACTCAGCAGCAACACAAAGTTGGCTTCTGTTGGAAAAGCCATATATATATTAATGTATTAGTGTGATTTTGTTGCGCTATAATATGAACATAACATTACACATTTTGGAAGAATCCATGTGTCAAAGTCAAACTTTTATTTTGAAGGATGCAGTTTAGCATTCCGCTATCATGGTCCCTACGTTCTTTGCGTATTGATATATCTTCAGTATGTTTTTATGAAATTGCATAAATAAGTACATTGGGTTTAATGTTAAGGTTAGATACATTTCCATAAAGATAAATATTGGGGGTATCGCTGGAAAAGTATCTTATATTTCGGACGGCACTTGCCGCACTTCCTTTGGCTTTACTTCCTGTGTGTGGAGCTCGTCTTCCCGGGCAGGTAACGTAACTTCTCTCTGTTGTTTCGCTGTTTTGTTGCAACTTGCAAACGTGAAGGTAACTTACCTAAACATACACAGTCAGTCTATTAACAGTGTTACATTTTAGAGCCGAAATTTTATTTTATTTTCATGCATAAATCTTTTTAATTTAGTGTAGTAAGGTCTGTCCACAGCGGTTAGCATTTAACGCTAGCAGGAGGGGAGAAAGCTTAACATAGCACAAACTTTATCATTTTACAGTTACTCTACAAGTTTCTGAAAACATTTTAGTAACAGAATACTGTTTCATATCTGATTAGTAGTGTTTAGTTTGATAGTGTGTCTCAGAGCACTCTGCCACTACTTAGAATAAAAAATTGTCTGATATGGTTTTTCCACAAAATAAGTAATTTATTTTTTTTATTTTTTTTCGCCCTAACATCACTGGACAATGTCACTGTTCAATAAAATAAAAGTGTGCCAGCAAACAGTAAGATAAATTTCACATAACTTGGTTGAAAAAAAAATTATGAGAATGTGCATGAATAAAAAAGCATATTTGATTGTTTTTTTTTTGTTTTTACAAATTGAAGCAAGGTAGTTTTATTTGTATAGCCCATTTTTTACAAACATTTTGTCTCAAAGGGCTTTACATAGTGTCACAACCTGGCTTCAAGGCTGTGTCAAAGTAGGAACAAACATGAGCTGAAATCATATACAGTACATTTTCTACTTTGAAGCCATTATGAAGCTGTGCCTTGTGGTCTGACGAAGCTTTATACATGAAGTAACGCAGGCATGTAAAGTAGGATCAGATTACACAAATTACAGAAACATCCAGTGATTTTATTTATTTATTTATTTATTTTTTTGGTGATTGACTTATCAGTTGTTGCATTCCTTCCCAGGACTCAGAGCAATCTTCGGTTGAGAGGACCAGAGAGGTTGTTCTTCGGTGTCTTATAGAATACCTTGGAGAACAAGGGGGGCATCTTATCAAGGAATTCAGTGTAGGTGAATTTAATTTGCATTAACTTAATTCAAGGACCATATTTCCTTAATTTCTCAAGTAGGTGCTGTTGTCAAGTAGATTGACACAGATCTGTTGTAGTAACTTTTTTTTTTAACAGCTTTAGTGCTCCTTGTAATAGATTCTCTAAATCTCTGAACTCAACTAGAGGGATAAATACTATTCTTCCACAAGACACTGTACATAGAGAGGGATATAATAGAACAGCATAAATCCCTCATTACAATGGAAAAACATTTGTAGACTACTTTATTGATCTAATTTAGTGGCTGGTGAGGTGAGAAAGCATGGAAACACATGTTTATGGACATATCACCATTCTGTAATATGGCATTTCTTCTTTTTTTTTTTTAAGTAGTTGAAGTCAGCATTTTGTCCTTTTCAAAGTTCTGGTTTTAAATTCATGAGCAAACTTCTGGCTTGAAAATTAGACTGTAGTTGCAGTGTACATGTTGTGCACATCTGAATTGCACAACATAGTGCTGCTATGTTTGTAAGTTAGCACTGATTTGGACTCTTATCCCACGAATGTCATTGACATTTCTATTGTGGTTAGTTCAAAGTATGAACGAAGGAACTTGAACAGCTCATAATGGCCATTACTGTGACCCCAAAGCCTGGAACTTCTACAAGCAACAGCCCAAAGAACATTGGAATCGTCATAGAGGGCGTGGAAGTCATCAGAGGACTTGGAGATATTGCAAGGGCTTGCTCTGTCCTCCTTGGCTTGACCTACGCGCTGAATCTCGATTATCCCAAACAGCTGAAGTACACCTTTGAGGTGTTCCAAAAACTTTTCTTGGAGCTGGATGATTCAAAGCTGTCAAACAAAGTCCAGTCCCTCAAGAGCAAACTTCTGGCTTGAAATGAGACTGTAGTTGCAGTGCAAACTTTTGTGCTACACATTGTTCAGCTTCTACAGAGCTTGAGAATTACACATTTGAAAGTGCTATGTTTGTAAGTTAGCACTGATTTGTCCCACAAATGTTATAACATTTCAATTGTTCTAAGTTCAAAGTACAAATGTATTTTACTCTGTACAAATTGCACTTTTATGATTTATGTTTTGGCACATACAGTTTTGGAGGTTTTTTCTTTAAGACCTTTATTGATCTAATTTAGTGGCTGGTGAGGTGAGAAAGCATGGAAACACATGTTTATGGACATATCACCATTCTGTAATATGGCATTTCTTCTTTTTTTTTTTTTAAATAGTTGAAGTCAGCATTTTGTCCTTTTCAAAGTTCTGGTTTTAAATTCATGAGCAAACTTCTGGCTTGAAAATTAGACTGTAGTTGCAGTGTACATGTTGTGCACATCTGAATTGCACAATATAGTGCTGCTATGTTTGTAAGTTAGCACTGATTTGGACTCTTATCCCACGAATGTCATTGACATTTCTATTGTGGTTAGTTCAAAGTATGAACTGTTTTTTACTCTTTACAAATTACACTTTTCTGCTTTTGTTTTGGTACATACGCCTCTGGAGGATTTTTCTTTAAGATCATTATTGATCCAATTTAGTGGCTAAGTGAGGTGAGAAAGCATGGAAACACATGTTTATGCATACAACACTATTCTGTATTATGGCATTTATTTTTGTTTTTACTAAATAGTTTGATGTCAGCATTCTGTCCTTTTCAAATGTCTGGTTTTATCCAACTTCTGGCTTAAAATGAGACTGGTTTCAAAAATACACTGATGTGCTACAATGTGTTGAAAGCACAAAAGTAAATTGTTAATAAAATTCTTATTTGAGTATTTAAGGTCTGTGCTTTCTGGGCCATAGACTAGTTATTACTAGAAAGAATAATTCGATTTAATTAATTGTGTTGATTAAATTAAAGTAAATGTGCAGATTAATGTAGGTGATTATTACTCAATTACATTGATATATAGAATTCAATTTTTATTAGTACTATTTACACATTAGGGAGTTTATCCTTTTCAAATCAACTCAATATTTTTATTTAGGTTATAATTAATTATGTACTGTTGTCAAATGTGGATCTACTCATATTAAATGGATAACTATTAAGGGTGTCATTTCATTAATATTTACTCAATACCAAACAGTGTGAAATTTAATTAATACTATTGCTTGTAATCTGTTGCCTCATTTTTATTGAGTAGATATGGTGTATCTTTTCTTACAGTGCAGGTGTCGGCGCTTCTCACTCCTAGAGTGGTAACTGCACTAGTCAGACCTGCATTTTTCTCTGCTCACACCTCATGTCGTATTTTTGCCTGCTCGCATTTAATGCTGTGTTATTTCCCTTCCAGTACTCATCGGGGATCGCTGCCCAGCCAACCAGTCGATCTCCTCGCCTTTAGTTCATTTTCCTGTGGCTGAGTATAATTTGGATTTTGTTTTTGTGAATGAAGACTGTTTTTTCTTCTTTAACTGACCTGGCTTCCTCCACTATTTTGGTACATAGTCATCCTTTAAACCAATCATCACAGTACGGGCCGACCACAGCGGATAATGGACCCAGCAGAAGCCTTGTCGCTTAAACAGGTGCTTGCTGCACAGGAGGCGGCGGTAACCAGGCACGAACAAGTTTTAGGTGACATTATGGATGCTATTAGAACCTTGTCAGCCAGTATTACGCACCTGACCCAGAAGCCGACGGACGCTGCTGCAACTCCTCCAGCCTCCGCGGCACCTGCTCCTCTGCCCGCTGCCTCCTCCGTCTACAGCTACTTCACCTCCTCAGGAACCAGCGATACCCACGCCGGACTTCTACAGGAGGAAGGTAGGAGCTTGCCAACGTTTTTTGAGACAATGTAAATTAGTCTTCCAGTTACAGCCAAGCTTGTACCACTCTGATAGCTCCCGTATATTTTATTTTTAATTTGGCTCGAGGAAAGGCTACGGATTGGATTAACTCCTTATGGGAATCTAACTCTGAGGTGGGAATCTAACTCTGAGTGAATCTATGAACACCTTGTCATCAAAACTACCTGGAACAGATCTTTTGGTGCGAGATGTGTGTGATTCAACAGGAACAGCCACTCTGATGTCAGAGACAAGTGCAACATGTGCGCATAGACCAGACCAGCCTCGTAGTAATGTCTGACGCAGTTTACTGTCACCACAAATCCAATAGATATCAAGCAGTGGGTGTGTCTGATTATGAATTGCAGTAGTTAGAAAAGACAAACATCCAGCTTAATAAATATATTAATAAATATACTTTAATAAATATGTCCATGTTAAGAGCTTTGGACATATGCCAGTCAGTTTCAGAAGGAACCTCTATGCATGGCAATCCTGTATAATATTTGACAGAGTTAGAGGACAAAAACACTACAGAGGATGACTGTGTAATTGTGCGTGCGGTGTAGTTAGCCAATTGGTACCACAAATTGTTTTGCAGCCACTTCTGAGCCAATGGGTCAAGATTAAGTGGTTTTACAGAACGACATGTACGTGTGCGTGAATGTGCAGATACGTAGTCATCGGTGGGGTTGTGTGGAATCAATTGATCAAGGGGTGAGTCAGGTCCAGTTGTGTGTGAGATGCTAGAAGTTGACTTTACAATTGAAATTGTCACATTCTGAAAGGGAACAGTGAGCCAAACGACAGTGATAACAACAATAATAGATAACAGCATAATACAACGCATTGGACCTTGTAGGACACATAAGCCTGGATGTCGTAAAGGATGCCATGGACGTGTACCTTCCATGGTTAGGGAATGCATCACTCTATCTGCTCATACTGATAAACTTTACTTCTACTTAAACTGGCATGTGAACTTCTGTGCCTCTATGCTTTAGGATGCCATAAATGGGACCTGGGGTTTATTCTAACATGTAACCAGACGTCCATTAGTTTTATTGTGTTTTTAAACTTGTAGCAAACTTTTTTAGGATAAACTGTTTTCTTCTGGGCCATCACAAATGAATTCCTTTTACTATTTAGAGAGAGTGGGGTAGTGGTGACTATCAATGCACTCACTACAGCAAACACCACTACATAACAGTACAGTATAGGAGTATTCATTATTTGGTGGAGCATGTTAATATTTACAATAGAGTTAGTTGATTTGAATAAATTCTGCCTTGCCATTATTTTGTTTCCGATTTAACAGGTCCCATAAGGTCTAGTGGTTAGGATTCCTGGTTTTCACCCCAGGTGGCCCGGGTTCAACTCCTGTTATGGGAACATTATTTGGTGGCACGGACCTCTGTGTGTGAGAAAATTAATTTAGAATATCTCCATTTAGGCCCTTTTACCAGCACCAATGTTGTGTTGAAAAAATATATGTAAGGCTAAACTGATTGCATTTTAACGTTGACTTTTAGACAAATGTTTCAACATGTCTGAATCTATCTTTATACAAATTTAAAATTAGAATAAAGTAAGAAACTAATAAAAAAAAAAATACATGTTTCAACATGTTTTTGCTTAAACAGATTGTAGAATAAAGATTCATGTCCTGAACATCATCACTAGTGTTATATTATCTATTTGGTTTGATTCTAAATACCATACATTAGGGCTCACACAGCACTGTGAAAGAATTCAACAATTTTTAACATGTCTTTACACAAAATTAAAAACAGAGAAACTAATGGTGTTTCTCCATTCGGATGATAAGTATGTCTCACCTCTTGACTTCTCCATTCAGTTGATAGGCACATGTCACACCTCTTGACAGCCCCCAGTTTTATGACATTAGGGAATGCATCACTTTGTATCTGCTCATACTGATAAACCTTTGCTTAAACTGACGTGTGAACTTCTGTGTCTTTTTAACCTGTTAAACTCCAGCCCTATTTTTGGGGTCACTTTTCGAAAATAACATGTCCAAAATAAATAGTATTTATCTGTAATTACAAGTTCTATGTGAATTATTTTGATATCACATAAAAATAAGACTTGTGAGAGTCCATCAGAAGTGTAAGCATCACTGTAGATGCCACTGTGTCAGATTAAATGCAGCCTGAACCCAGAAAAAATTAAGAATTTTCACCCTCGCCTAAAAAAAAAGGCATTTTTTACTAAATATACCTTTGAATATATGCATTTGGAGCTTAAAAGCTCAAGAAAATCATGTAACAACATTTAAAAATAAGCTGGAGAAAAGCTGATGCTTATGAAATGAAACAGAGCAAAATAACAGAGGCCTTAGTAAAGAAATGCTTAGGCGTTCCCCTATTTTCCCCTCAAAATAAACCCCAAATAAACCATCAAAAGAGAGGATAATTGTCTCAGACTCCAGGAGGATCACGGTGTCAGGTTTCAAAGGTTTGAGGGGCCCAGGCCCCGTCCCTCTGCTGGCATCTGGTGCAGAGCTGCAGCCTCTCTCTGTTGCTGGGCAGACTTCTCCAACTTTAAAGGCTTCTAGCTCTGGTTCCCATTGGTCAATCTTGGTAATTGACACCATCATTTTAATCCTCAATAGAACCACGTTGTGGTGTTTCCAATCATCTAGCTGCTGTGGTTCACGTGATATCAGCAGAAACGTGTTACATGGGAGATCTACGCAAAGATCCTCCTCCTCCACTCAGCAGGGTCCTGTTACATAATACAGACACGTAGAAGAGTGGAGAGAGAGAGTCTGAAGCAGGCTAAGGGCTGCAGCTAACTATCCAAAGTGTCTTTGTTCCTGTGGATTTAGCAGTTTTTGAGAATCATCAAAGGTAAGACAATATTTCTGACTGCTATTCCTGAGAAGGAGTTTTTGCTTTGGTCTTATTTTGGGTGTAGTTCAGTGAATATTTGTCCTAGAGAGATAAAAGTGGTACTGTTGGAATCTCAGCTCTGCAGCTGATGCACTCTCCCTTTGTTTACATAATCGTGCTGTTACTGTAGCGGCGTTTTTGTTTGTGTGCACTGTAGTAGCTTAGCGTAGCGTCACCTACAGTTGCTGGTTTTGAATGCCTGGCATTTTAACTGTGTTTGATTAATTTAAAAATGGTTTTTTTGAGGTTGTTGCTGAGTTTCTTACCTTTCTCTGGGTATACGGTGTGTCGGTATTCTTTGAAGTTTGGCGTGGCTTTATTAAGTTTTATGTTGCGCACTACTCCCCTTAAGCCCCGACGCCCCCGGTACCGGGGGCATTGGGGTTTAACAGGTTAATGGATTTATGATACCTCCTCAAATTTAAAGACAGGATAAACTAATGATGCTTCTCCATTCGGCTGATAAGCACGTCTCACCTCTTGACCTTCAGTTAAGCAGACTGAAGAACACACATTAATACCCTGGTGATAACTTGTTTCACATTGTGGAAAAAATGCTAATACCCTGTTGATAACTTGTTTCACATTGTGGAAAAAATGAATACAGACAAAATTATTTTTTCTTTTAATTAAAAAGTTTAAAACATTTATTAAAAATTTAAAAAGAGAATAAACTAATGAAAAACAGAGACACTAATGGTGGTCCTCCACTCAACTGATGACCACATGTCTTGACCTTCTGTTAACCGACACACACACCCCAGATTTATGTCAAAAAATATGGGTGGAATAGGGCAGGGTGCGCATTGGGGGTGCGATCATGCGCATTGTGTGTGCACGTGAAAAAATGTATATCTTATATACTACTAATAATAAATAAATAAATAAATACCATTATTAATTCTATTTCATTTAATCGTGACAAAATAACAAAATGGGTACATTTGGTGAAAAATGGGAACATTTGGAGAAACAGTTAGTGGATCCATTGAAACTTAAATATCCACATTTGAATAAGAGTAACCTACATAAATTTCTTAAACATGAGAGAGATAAGCCTTATTGGTCTGCGAAGGATGAAACCAGACCAGTGAGCATTCTATTCTGTACACAATTAAGTAATAAGAGAGCAGAGTTGATTGTCGCTCCAGACTGGATGAATTGATGGCAAAACCAGTATTACGGAGGGTAGGAAAAATAACACCATTAAAGGACAAAGTGGAAGAATTGGAACTTAGATGTGCAACTTTTGAAGTTGTTTACAATGCTTTGAAAAAGCTTGAAGATTATGATGAGGAAAAAGGCATATTGTCGACAGGCAAAAAGAATGACGAAGTGTCACAGAAGGGTGTGGCTGTTAAACCTTTTGCACCCCGTCCTTACACTGCTGCATCTGCTGACACTGCTACTTCTCTGTATCCAGTGTTAACATTTTCAGGACAAATGGATTTTGATGTAAGTGAAACACCAGAACAACCAATAACCACATGCAGTGTTTCACCCCTACGCACGGGTAATATTAACATAGATCCTGATAATGTACAGCCACATACATCAGAAGTAAAACCTTCTCTTTGTGCTTCTCTATTGGATTCTACTATACATCAGTTACAAATTACTTTGGGATGGATAGAAGATGCATTAAAATCTGTGAATAATGATTCTTTACAGTGTGTACAATTAACTGAGGATAGAGATGAAACATGTAGACATTTGCAGTGGGCCTGTGAGGCAAAAGACAGAGAAATGAAGGAAAAAGAGAGAGAACAAAAAGGAAGGAGGACATCACATTAACTGCTGTTACTTGCAGCGATTGGACCCCTATCCAAATTCCTCATGTTTCCCAATCCTCGAAATCGTATAGGATTTCTGGGTCACACACTAACTCGGCCAGACCCCAACATGAACAGCTAACCTGCTATCATGGCCAGGAACGCACCGATCATCCTGACTCTGTCCAAATACTCAATGGCGTTCCTTCAACAGTGTGGGCTAAGGACAGGTATGATGTGGGGTTTGATCATTCTGCTTCACCAGTGAGGTTGGAATTCAAAGATGATGTCATTTACAAGCCACAATATCCTTTGAAATCTGAAGCTGTTGTTGGCATTTCAACCACGATTGATGGTCTCTTGGCATCAGGTGTCTTGATACCTACCGTGTCGCCTTGTAATACTCCATTGAATCCTGTTCTCAAGCCTGATGCTTCCTATTGCATGGTGCTGTTAATGACAGTTGCACAACTCCTTTAGTGCCTGTTCCAAATCCTCTTGTCATTCTTAACGTCATTCTTAACTACTTGAAACCTACTCATAAGTACTTCACAGTGATGGACTTATCGAATGCATTTTTCTACATCCCATGACATCCGGATAGCAGATGATGTTTTGCTTTTACTTTTCAAGGTCAACAGTATACTTACACTCACCTCCCTCAAGACTTTCTTTGTTCACCAGGCCTCTTCAACAAGAACATTTGTCTAAAGTCATGCTTCCCGCTGATGTTGAGCTTGTGCAGTACGTAGACGATCTGCTCATTGCTGCTCCTACAGCCTCATCTTGCCTTACAGCCACTGACACCGTTCTCCGCACTCTTTCTGCAGCAGGCTTTAAGGTTTCACGTACAAAAATGCAATGTTGCCAACAGTGCGTTACCTTTTTGGGTCGTAAACTTACACCTACAGGTAAACGCATTACTGATGACCAAATGAATTTGATTCTTCAACATTCTCAACCACTCACTGTTGGACAAATGATGTCCTTCTTGGGTCTCATTAACTATCATTGTTCTTTCATTCCTAACTTCACTGATCTCACTGAACTGTTGCGACAAATGATAAAGGATGCAGGCTACTCCAGTCCTTCTGATAAATTACAATGGACCCTTCCCTCAGAAAGGAACTGAAAAGGCTGGTATCTACCTCTGTTACGTTGGCAACACCACAATATGACCCCCCTTTTATCTGGATGTTGCTGAAAAGGATGGCATTGTGAATGACAGAGAGGGAGTGGTAGAGGGAGAGGAAATCGATCCATTTTGATGTATTATAGTGTCAAACATGATCCCATTGAAAGAGGTCAGCCAGCTTGTACGAGAGCCGCAGCAGCAATCGCAAGAGCCATTGTTAAGACAAAACATGTTGTAATGCATCATCCACTCATTGTCCTGACAAATCATGGAACAGTAAGTTATGTTGAAGATGCTGCATTTTGCATGACAGAGCTACAAAAACATAGACTGTTACAGGTGTTAACACGACCTAACATAACCTATCAATCACCAGAAGTGTTGATGTCAGCTGATGTGACTCCATTTTCAGTTCATGACTGTGAGGAAAGAGTGATGGAAGACGTTAAGTTTAGAAAAGATCTACAGCTGGTTCCCCTGCAGTGAGAAGGAGTGCGAAAGTTGTTTGTAGATGGTTGCTGTTTTAAAAATGAAATGACGGGAATGTTGAAAGCTGGTTTTGCAGTGGTTGAAAGAACAGGACAAAATAAGTGAGAAACTATTTGGTCTGAAAAACTGTCAGAGGACACCAAGGTGTCAGCACAAAAGGCAGAACTTGCAAAAGAATGAGCAAAGCTTTAGAACTAGCACAAGGACAGAGAGTTGAGTTACACACTGATTCATGTATGTGTATAATCTGGTAACCACTGATTTGGCTAGAATGCAGAGAGTTAATTGGACCACTTCTTCTGGCACACCATGTAAACACGCACATTTGGTCCAACTGTTAGCCGTTAATCTCATGCTACCGGAACAAGTATCTATTTTCAAATGTACAGCACATACAGGAGCACAGGATGAAAGATCGCTAGGCAATGAAGATGCAGACTTAGCTGCTAAACGAGCTGCAGGGTATCAGGCTTTATCCATATTGACAGAACACCCAGATGATGATGTCGATGTCGAATGTGGAAGTCTTCGGCTGAAAGACTGACTCCGACAGTTAATGTTACTGAGTTGAAAGGTTTCTCACCTGAATATTGGTCTGCTTTAACTAATGCTTGAGTTAAGATCCATGATTTTAGGTCTGACGCACCTGATCCTGAGCCTGAAGAGACGACATAAACGTACCTGGTCCGAACCATGTTGGATCGGCCCCTGCAAAGTCATCAACTCCACGTCCCATGCTGTACAGGTGGAAGGACGCGACGTCTGGTACCATCTCAATCGCTGTGTCAAGGCAGAGGAACCTCAACGCCAAATCATCATTCCAGCAGATGTTTGGTCCTCGGACGAGGAGGATGTTGAAGACCAAAGAGGTTCTTAGCACACATATCTTTGAACCTGAAGACAAACACTGTTAGCTCCGAAGTGTGGGCATCAAGTGTGCACCTCTGTACCCATCAATTCAATTCAATTCAATTCAATTCAGTTCAATTCAATTTTATTTGTATAGCGCCAAATCACAACATACATTATCTCAAGGCACTGTACATAGTAAGGCCAAAACCTTTACAATATTACAGAGAGGAAAGAAACGAACTACAGTGTCATTTATACAAGCAGCAGCAAACATTATTGATAAGAAATTATACTGATGAACTTTTAATCACAGCATAGTAACAATGACAGGAGTATTATTGTTACTGATAATAATAAAAATAATAATAACATCATCCAAACTGGATCTGGATCCTGCAGCCTGCAAGATGAATCACTTCGTATTACAACATGGACAAGCTCAGATGACACATATAGGGTACATAAGAAGAAGCCAGAAGACATCTCTGCAATTGTTATAGTGAGATACGGTGTAAGACCAAACTCACTTGATTGGTTTGCTAAAAAGACTGATTTTGCTCATAATTAAAGTTAATGTTTAAATAGATTAACCATTTTTTTCTTTTTTACAGGTGTTTATTACATGACATTGTATGTTTATTGGTAGGGTGACGACACAGTATTGGCAATTGGGGATTCTGACGGTCAGCTGTGGTTGATAACTGTAAAAATAAAAGGTTTTTCTTATTATTGTTCAGATTGTTAAAGTTACATTGTCTAAGATTTTATAACTAATTGGCCATTCCTCTAAAGAGGTAAGTTGTTGACAATGGACAGGCGGCCGTGGAACCCTTTTCGCCCATACTGTGGAATGAGAGGAACTTTTTGCTGTATTTTTATTATGGCGTTGGTCATTGTTATTCCCCTCATATTTGAAATTGAATTGGCAACACAACCCCCTCCCACACTGCTTCCCTCATTCCACAATGCAACTTCCCCATCCCATAATCGAACCAAGAGATCAACTACCGATGACCAACACATCACTACTGACTCTTGTCTATTTCAGTATGGTGGTGTTGAGTTGAATTTTAAATTAGGTCCCTGTTCTATAATCAGCTGTGGCAAAAATTAGCTGGTGTAATTTTGATCTTTACCTCTGTCCATTTAGAGATGATAATCAATGGTGCCCCGCTTGGCGTAACGTGATGGCTTCCACCTATTCCTCTTGGACCCCTTATAAGTCTTCAGTGTTGACCTATATGACTATACAACGGTTGACCGCTGATACATCCCCTTCCTGCCCATTTGTAATTACCATCACTAACCTAATTCAGCCTGATAAGATTTACTCCAAATCCCTTCTGAGACATTGCCCACAACTTAATGTTTCCACTAGTATGTACCTTATTTTAGGAGTGGACCTAAGTGGCACAGATAAGATGGGTTTGATTAAAGTTAATGTCCTGCCCCCTCCTAAACTTAATTCTACAACAGGTTTTCCACTTCAAAAAGCTGGCGTTGTAGCCTTCAATCCCAGCAATATGAAATGAAGTTGAAAATTGAGTTGGGTCTGTCTGTTCCTAACCTATGGCTCCATACTGCTGTTACTACAACATACTAATAATGTGCTTCCTACAAACCACGTCTCATAATGGTCCCCACATTAGCAGAAAATGATATCTAAGTGTTTGCTTGATATTCATACTTGCTTAGATAAGCCCCATTCCTGTACAGGTTTAATGTTGAGCAGTGCATGTATGTGAATTGGAGAGCACATGAACACATCTGTGCCACCTGGTTGCTTGTCTTAAATAAACCTGTATGAAGTCATATTCACAATGGCGCCACCAGGGGCTAGCCAGGGGTGGCCACGACCCCCCTATAAATTTACTGGCCACCCCACTGGCCAGTATAGATTGTAGTAGCGTCAGTTATGCATTCATCCCAAATGCACAGCCAGCCAGGCAAGCCGCTCTTGACCTTCCCTCACTCACAGTAGCCCCCCTCCCCCCTGCCGCTGTTGCACGCTCCGACAGCAACGGCTCAGCGTGTGCGCGTGACCGCCACTTGTACCTACACAGGTAAATGTCCTCAAAAGGAGTTAAGAGAGAAGACGGAGAAGACTACCAGTAAGTAAATCAGTAAAAATAAATCAAAATATTCTTTACTAAAAAGAAGAGGGGGAAGTATGCATCATAACATGTGCTTTTTATGTGCTAAATAGTGCTGTTACAGCACCTGTTACAGCAGCTTTTTGATGGGTTTTTGACATGTATATCTGATTTACCTAGCTAACGTTAGCTGCTGCTTGTATATGTTATGTCATTTTTGGACAATGAAGAGAAAGTCCACAGACATCTCTTCTTATTTTAAGAAGAATATTAGAACAGGAGAGAAATGGATGACAGGGGAGCATCAGATGCTTAGTGAGGAGGAGGAGAAGGAGAATGAGAAGGAGGAGAAGGAGGAGGACGGAGTAGAGGAAAAGACAGAGCAGGATACACAGCCAGCATCAATAACAGAGCCAGAAGCCAGGCAGGACTCCTGTACGTTGGGGTTCACCCCAGTAGACGAGAGGGTAGCCTCTCGGGTCCTGACTGTTGTTTGTGCTTATGCACCAAACTGCATATTCAGAATACCCACCCTTTCTAGGATCCCTGGAGAGAGTGCTAGAAAGTGCTCCTACTGGGGATTCCCTTGTTCTGCTGGGAGACTTCAATGCTCACGTGGGCAATGTCAGTGAGACCTGGATGGGTGTGATTGGGAGGAATGCCCCCCCCCCCCCGATCTGGTGCTTTGTTATTGGACTTCTGTGCTCGTCGTGAATTGTCCATAACGAACACCATGTTCAAGCATAATGGTATCCACATGCACACTTGGCATCAGGATGCCCTTGGTCGTAGGTCGATGATCGACTTCGTAGTCGTATCGTCAGACCTGCGACCACATGTCTTGGACACTCGGGTGAAGAGAGGGGCGGAGTTGTCAACTGATCACCACCTGGTGGTGAGTTGGCTCCAATGATGGGGGAGGATGCCAGTCAGACCTGGCAGACCCAAACGTATTGTGAGGGTCTGCTGGGAACGTATAATGGAGTCTCCTGTCAGGAAGAGTTTCAACTCCCATCTCCGGCAGAACTTCAAACACGTTCCAGGGGACACTGAGTCTGAATGGGCCATGTTTCGAGCCTCCATTGTTGAGGCGGCTGACCGGAGTTGCGGCCGTAAGGTGGTCGGTGCCTGTCATGGTGGTAACCCCCGAACCCGTTGGTGGACTTAAGTGGTAAGGGATGCCGTTAAGCTGAAGAAGGAGTCATATCGCACCTTTCGGCCTGTGGGACTCCAGAGGCAGCTGATAGGTACCGGCACGCCAAGCGGAATGCGGCTTTGGTGGTCGCTGAGGCAAAAACTCGGACGTGGGAGTAGTTCAGTGAGATCATGGAGAACGACTTCAGGATGGCTTTGAGGAGATTCAGATCAATCATCCGGTGTCTCAGGAGGGGGAAGCAGTGCACTGTCAACACTGTGTACAGTGGAGATGTGGTGCTGCTGACCTCAACGTTGTGAATCGGTGGCGAGAGTACTTAGAAGACCTCTTCAATCCCACCAACACACCTTACCGTGAGAAAGCAGTCTGCGGACTCAGGGGTGGGCTCTTCTATCTCTGAGAAGGCGTTTGACCGTGTCCCTCTGGGAGTCCTGTGGGGAGTGCTCCGGGAGTATGGGGTACCGGACCCTTTGATAAGGGCCATTCGGTCCCTCTACGACCAGTGTCAGAGCCTCATCTGCATTGGGGTCTTGTTCACGAGTGAGGGGAGAATGGAGCGGGAGATCGACAGGCGGCGGTGCGGCATCCACAGTACCGGTCCGGCATCCGCAGTACCGGTCGATCTACGTTCCTACCCTCACCCATGGTCATGAACAATGACCGAAAAAACAAGATCGCAAATACAAGCGGCCGAAATGAGTTTCCTCCGCAGGGTGTCTGGGCTCTCACTTAGAGATAGGATAAGAAGCTCGGTCATCCAGGAGGGGCTCAGAGTAGAGCCGCTGCTCCTCCTCATCGAGAGGAGCCAGATGAGGTGGCTCAGTTATCTCATACATATGGGCATCAGGATGCCTCCTGGACGCCTCCCTGGTGAAGTGTTCTGGGCACGTCCCACTGGGTGGAGGCCCCGGGGACGACTCAAGACTCGCTGGAAAGACTATGTCTCTTGGCTGGCCTGGGACGCTTCGGGATTCCCCCAGAAGAGCTAGAAGAAGTGGCCGGGGAGAGGGAAGTCTGGGCTTCTCTGCTTAAGCTGCTGCCCCCGCGAGCCGACCTCGGAAAAGCGGCAGAAGATGGATGGATGGATGGATGGATGGATGGATGGATCACATGAACCCCAACTCATCTTTCTTTTGGCTTGAAGTGTCAAAAGCATGGCCTCATTATGTCATCAGTGATGATGTCACAACAACTAAATGAAACAACAACTTGTCTGGCTGATGATGATGATGATGATGATGTTGATGACGTAATTTCATAAGAAGGGATTGAGTCATGTTTTTTATCCTTTTATACTGTGTCAAAGCAAAAATGTCAGCAGATTTAAAGTAGAGTGTGTATGTAAGGCAAATGGCCCATATTTTACAGCACTCCCTTAAAGTACTACTCAATACAGTTTTTGCAGTTTACCCATTCACACACATCCATATGCAGCACTGCTCTTTTCACCAAATGTCACATCAGCAACAATCGCCACAAGAATGTAAAAAAAAATATAAAAGTTCAGAAAGTCACTCACTCACTTTCTCATCTTCTACCACTTTATCACACTTGAGGCTTGGGGTGGGCGCTGGTGCCTAATCCCAGCTGACATAGGGTGAAAGGTGGGGTACACCTTGGACAGGTTGCCAGACCATTGCAGGGCCACACATGGAGACAAGGTACTTACAAAATCCATATTACAAATATTTTACATACAGCTGAATATGTAGTGCACACCACCAGGGCCTAGAACCCAAGTAAAGAGTTTGTAACAAATTCACCCACCCACTACTGAAAACATGATCTCTAAAAATATAATGATGCAATTCTCCTGTGTTTTCACTGGCTGATAAAACACGCACACAAAGAGAGAGAGATATATACTTAATGAATAGGTCTGTGCAACTGTCTTGCTCACAATGACAAATGTTAAGACCTTTGGTACTCCAACAGGGTTTATAAAGTACTTACTCTAATATTCTCTGTGCTGTTATTTTGTGTCCTCCTCAATTAGGGCACAGTCAGTGTTCAAGCCTTTGTTTATGTTATTGTATTTTCTCTACCCAAAACCCAAAACACTCCCTGCTCTGCCTTTGCTGCCATGTTCTCTCCATACAGTCAAAAGCAATGCAAAATTGTGGGCTAAATGGTAAGTTTTGGTCACCTTGTGTCACTAATGTAAATCTGAACAAAGGATTTTAAACACCAAAGTCACAAAATAATGTAATTCTCTAACAAAAGGTAGTAAAAAAGCCAGATAAAGCGTTTTTTTATAAATATAAAATGTAGATTAAAGCAGGCATAGATTTTGAGCCTTTGTTAAGTGGCTATAATGTTTTTCAGGTGTGTTCTTGCTGGTAGCATTGTTTTCACTGAGAGTATGCCATGCAAGGTTGCATGGAGTTGTGTTTTAACCTGAACACGCAATTAAATAAATGTTTGTTAAATATTACACACATGAACACAAAAAATTAGGTAAAAAAATGGAACTGAAATAATCCTGAAATAATAAGCGTGGAAAGAAGAAAGTGAAAATCTTCACATTATCACATTCATTTTTATGTCTCTGACGTATAGAATACTGGAAAATCACAAAGTAAAGTCACTGACCACTTGAGTAAAAGCATCAAAGTATCTCATATTTACTGGTTTAATATGAGAACAAACCTGCTGCTACACTGTTTGCACATAATACCTTGTAGAGCATTGTTATTTAATGGAATTGCTAACAATGGCTAGCCCAACATATGTGTCCATGTTTTTTTTTTTTTTTCTTTTTTTTACAAAGGTGACATCACCTTCTGACCTTCTTGTTCTGATGTAAATAGAATACTGTAGTCCTTTGAAGTGTAATTGTGCCTTTTATCTTACGATTTACTTAATTAAAATAAAAATCTAATGCGTTTGGAAATGCAAGCTGTGCAGTGATGTTTAGTTTTCATTTTAAACTAGTAGGATCATTTAAAAAGATAAAAAAAAAAAAAAAAACTTATGGAGATGTACAAAACAGCGGAAGGCTTCAGCCGGCAGTCCTATATGAAGGGATATGTGGTGGTAGGTCCTCCACCTGCAGGGGCTTTTCGGGAACGCCCATATACACCAACCACTTTGCGGCAAGTATATGACCGTGGACTTCTTCCATTAATGGTGGCACATGGTGGCATTAGCAACCACATTACATGGAGGGTAGAAATCCAGAGGCTGGACTACCATTACTACCTGCCTCTGTTCTTTGATGGCTTACGTGAAACTGATCATCCATATGAGCTCTTCGCACGTCAGGGGGTCCATGACTTGTTGCAATACGGAAGTGACAAGATCTTGCCAGTCATCCCCTGGCTCATCATTCCTATCAAAAAAGCCCTGAATACAAGAAATCCCCAGGTGATCTGCACCACACTTAAAGCACTGCAGCATCTGGTCATGTCTGCAGAAATGGTGGGAAAAGCTCTGGTGCCATACTTTAAAAATATCCTCCCTATTTTCAATCTCTTCAAGAACAAGAACATTAGCACTGGTGATGGTATTGACTACAGCCAAAGGAAGGGACAAAACATTGGGGACTTGATCCAGGAGACTCTTGAGATAATGGAGCGTTATGGAGGAGAGGATGCCTTTGTAAACATCAAACACATGGTGCCCACATACGAGTCTTGCATGAGCCAATAAGGGGGAACGTCTCTCTGGACATAAAGAGACACTTTTTTCTGTCTCTTGTTATTTGTTCTCCCTCATTTCCAAACACACATCCATCCACCCATCCATCCATCCTCTACATTAGGGTCACGGGGCTGCTGGTGCCAATCCTAGCAGAGATAGGTGAAAGGCGGGGTACAACCTGGACAGGTTGCCAGTCTATCACAGGGCCCTCATATGAAAAAGAACAACAATTCACTAACACACTCATACATATGGGCAATTTAGAGTGTCCAGTTAACCTCTGCATGTTTTTGGACATGTGAGAGGAAACCAGAGAACCCAGAGAAAACCTGCACACACACAGGGAGATCTCCACACAGAAAGGGGCAACCCTCTTGCTGCAGGCTTCTGAAAATCCATCTTTGCATAATTCATGGTGCTCACACATGATCACTTGTAAGATTGGCTTACACCTGTTGTGGCACATTTCTGGTAATTGCCACTGTGCACTGCAAAATTCAACAATTTCAAACAATTTCAACAATGACTCATCATTCTAGAGGAGGAAAGTATAGTGTGGAGAAAAATAATGAAGCAAAAGCGCAGTACTGGGACAAAACAAAGTGGAAGAGGGCAGAAATAGACAAGTCCATAGAAAGGAGCAGGTGATCATGGTAGACTATATAAAGAGGTCACGGTAATTCACTTTGTGTTGTCGGAACATCCTAGTAGACGTTGTAGTCAATTTAATGTGAAAGAAAATGTAAAATGCTCTGATTAAATGTAGAAAATAGGAAGAGTAGAGAGAGAAATGAAAAGAGAGCTATAGAGATTGGGACAAATAGCGTTATGATGGATGATGTGACTGAGTGCAGAGACACAGTGGAAGGGAGGGTGTATTTTTACTAATTAAAGAAGAGGGAGGAACTACAACATTTCACAAGTGAAATTTAAAATCTGTGCCTGTTTATTGGTGGAGATTTTCTTTATTGAGGTTATTCAAAATGCTTAGAAAAGTCATAGCAGACCATTCCCAACTAAACTGCGTGTTTTAATGTCTAATGTATTGGGAGTGTTTTACTTTATTTTTTTGCAAAGCAACGGGATGAGTCTCACAGCAAAAATATGGCAACAGAGGAAGAAGGAGAACAAGAAAAAGCTTGGTTTATATTTTGAATATTTATCTTGGATCTCAGCAGTCACTAACAAAGAGAGGAGGTTAATGTGAGACAAAAGATGTTAGTAATTCAACATTTCAGATACCAGTTGCCATTAATCGTCGAGCAGCAACAGCAGGTTGCCCTTCATGGCACCCAACCAACCATGACGCACAAGCAGCTTCAAGGAAGATGCCTCATTCTCCAGTCTCCAAAACACCTGTCCAGTCACATACAAGAAATGCAATATAAGCAACACATCAGTCACTACTGCAATCAAATTATAATTAAGCAACTATTTGAATATACTGTATATATGTGTATAAAGTGAGATTTAAACAACAATATCATGTTAGACAACAACAAAGATACAGACAATGGAATGCATGAGATAACTACCTCTAAACAGTGCTAATTTTTTTTCAGAGGTCTGCAAAGGTTATCACATTTGATGTGCTGTTATTGTAAAACATAGGCTTAATAGTTTTATAGTAAAGATCACTAACATATGCCATGTATAACCAAAAATAAAAATCATAACACTACTCTATGGCTCATTTTACCTTCTGGATATGCAAATGATATATGTGACAATTATTTATACAATTAGTATTTTGTATTTGGTTTTATAAAGGGACAGTACATATTAATAAACTGGGGGGGAGAAAACAATGTTATTATTATGATAAAAGTATGAGTGCTGTGAAGAGGAAGGAGGGATCAGGAGAAAGAGAGAGTGCTCGCTGCATGATGTCTGTTCCCCCAGCAGTCTAGGCCTATGGCAGCATAACTGAACAATATGATTTTTTTAAAAAAATGTTATTTATCTAGTTTTTTTTTAACCTCAGACTGTGAAAAAACGTGAAAAGGAAACATGTTTTTAATCACTGCACAGTGCACACTTGACACACTCCCTATATAAATACATATATTACACATATAAAGTGCAGGTCCACTGGAATCAAGGGTAAAAATATGTGCAAATAGTAGGTGCAATGGACTTTCACTCTGCCCTTTTCCTACATGGGGACTGTGTATGTTCTTGCATTTGTTGTATATGCAAAAATCGTATAAATTATACAGGGTGAGGACATTGTGGCTGGTCCTCACATCTTTAAAGGTCTTTTGGGTGGTTAAGACCTGGTTTTAGGGTTTGGGTTAGAATTGGGTTTAGGTTAAGGTTAAGTAAGGGGGAAGGCACGGGTTAGTTATGTCAATGACACATCCTACTATTACTGAATTTAGTGCAGAAAGAGAGATCTACTGGTAAGAAGTTATCTAAATGACAGTGTGGTGAGATAGATGGTTGCAAGAACAACAAATCTGTATTATTAGTTGGCAGGATGAGATAATTTCTTTTCTCTAATGATTGTTATCTTATTAGTGAAAACATTCATAAACTACCTTCACTACATCACTACCTAGAGTTAGAGGGATGGTTGGTTCCTTAGAGCTATGACTCTGTTTCAGCCTGGTTACAGTGCTGAAAAGAAATCTATGATTGCTCTTGTCTCTACCAAAGAGGAATAATATGATGTTCTGATATTATAGTTTTCTTGTATTTTATCACTGTCCCTTCAGGCTAAGTAGGTCGCCTCCTGTTTAGTGGAGTACCACTTCCTTTCTAACCCACATGTTTGTTTTAAAGCACATGTTGTACAATTATCCCAAGGGGCTAGCCTTCTCTGACTCACTACTTCCTTTTTAGATGGGCAACAGAATCTAGTGTTGCACGTAGTGAAATTGCTGTAATATTGATGAGATCATCAATTTGAGTTAAGTTTGGATAGATATCATAGGTTATACAGACACTGTGCAATAATGTCATCAGGGCCGTGAACACCTAAAACTTTCTGACCATATTCTCACTTTAGATGACATCACCGTGGCATCCAGTTCCACTGTAAGAAACCTTGGAGTTATTTTTGACCAGGATATATCATTTGACTCACATATTAAACACACTTCCATAACAGCCTTCTTCCACCTGTGGAACATTATGAAAGTTAGAAACATTTTATCCCTGAAGGATGCCGAAAGACTAGTTCATGCTTTTGTTACATCAATATTAGATTATTGTAACTCAGTACTATCTGGATGTTCTAATAAGTCTCTTAACCTGATAAACCCCCATGCTTGGGGCTTAAGGGGAGTAGTGCGCAACATAAAACTTAATAAGCCATGTCAAACTTCAAAGAATACCGACACACCACATACCCAGAGAAAGGTAAGAAACTCAGCAACAACCTCAAAAAAAACATTTTTAAATTAATCAAACACAGTAAAAATGCCAGGCATTCAAAACCAGCAACTATAGGTGGCGCTATGCTAAGCTAATACAGTGCACACAAACAAAAACGCCTCTACAGTAACAGCACGATTATGTAAACAAAGGGAGAGCACCTCAGCTGCAGAGCTGAGACTCCACAGATTCCAACAGTCTCTCTGAATATTTGTCCATATTCACTGAACTAGACACAAAATAAGACCAAAGCAAAAACTCCTTCTCAGGAATAGCAGTCAGAAATATTGTCTTACCTTTGATGATTCTCAAAAACAGCTAAATCCACAGGAACAAAAACATTTTGTATAGTTAGCTGCAGCCCTTAGCCTGCTTCAGGCTCTCTCTCTGCTCTTCTGTGTGCCTGTGTTATGTAATACACCCTGCTGAGTGGGGGATGGGTTGTTGATCAATTCTCCCCATGTAAACACGTTTCTGCTGATATCACGTGAACCACAGCAGCTAGACGATTGAATCACAAGGTGATTCTATTAGTTTAGAGGATTAAAATGAGGTGTCAATCACCAAGATAGACCAATGGGAACCAGAGCTAGAAGCCTTTAAAGTTGGAGAAGTCCGCCCAGCAACAGAGAGAGGCTGCAGCTCTGCACCAGACGCAGTTAAAGGGACAGGCTCAAGGGCCATGAAAATTATGAAAATTGATCCTGTGATAATCCTGCAGTCTGAGACAATTATCCTCTCTTTTGATGGTTTATTTGGGGTTTATTTTGAGGGGAAAATAGGGGAACACCTAGGCATTTCTTTACTAAGGCCTCTGTTATTTTGCTCTGTTCATTTCATAAGCATCAGCTTTTCTCCAGCTTATTTTTAAATGTTGTTACATGATATTCTTGAGCTTTTAAGCTGCAAATGCATAAACTCAAAGGTATATTTACTAAAAAATGCCTTTTTTTAGGCGAGGGTAAAATTCTTAATTTTTTCTGGGTTCAGGCTGCATTTAATCTGACACAGTGGCATCTACAGTGATGGTTACACTTCTGATGGACTCTCACAAGTGTTATTTTTATGTGATATCAAAATAATTCACATAGAACTTTCCAAAAAGTGACCCAAAAAATAGGGCTGGGTGTTAACAGGTTAAAACTCTTCAGTTAATTCAAAATGCTGCAGCACGAGTTCTGACAGGAACTAGAAAGTGAGACCATATCACTCCAGTGTTAGCTTCTCTACACTGGCTTCCTGTACAGTTTAGAATTCAATTTAAAATCCTCCTCCTCATGTACAAAGCGCTTAATGATCAGGCCCCATCATATCTTAAAGATCTAGTTTCACCTTATCATCCCAACAGATCACTTCGGTCCCAAACGCAGGTTTATTTGCAGTTCGCAGAGTCCATAAGAGTAAAATGGGAGGCAGAGCCTTTAGTTACTAGGCTTCTCTCCTATGAAACCAGCTCCCAGTGTCGGTTCGGGAGGCGGACTCTGTATTTGAAGTTAAACTTAAAACCTTCCTTTTTGATAAAGCTTATAGTTAGAGCTGGCTCAGGGAAACCTGAACCATCTCTTAGTTATGCTGCTATAGACCCGTTCCTATTAGACCCGTTCCTATTAGACCCGTTCCTATGTACAGCTGCATGTCGTCATTTAGTCGCTGGTTGTCGAGGTGGTGTCCAGAAAACAACGTCTCTTTTGTAGACAACTGGAAAACCTTTTGGGGAAAACCTGGTCTTATGAGGAGGGACGGCATCCATGCCACTTTGAATGGAGCAGCCCTCTTAGCTAGAAACATAGCTCACTTTATTAGACACCAAAACCCCTGACAATCCAGAGTTGAGACCAGGAAACAGAGGTGCAGTCCTATACGCTCCTCTGTGCTTTTGCTGCAGCAGTCACCTTCCCAGCACCATATAAATTCCGTGTCCATCCCCCGGCCTCTTAAAATACTTAGCCAGAGAAAAGCTACTAGAGGAGTGACTCACACAAACCTAATAAAAATAAAAACCATCACTCAAAGTGAATTTAAAAATACTTTAATAAAATGCAGGCTATTAAATATCAGGTCACTTTCCTCAAAATCACTGATCAATGATTTAATTATAGATAATCATATTGATCTTCTCTGCTTAACTGAAACATGGTTACAAGAAAGGAAATATGTAAGTTTAAATGAATCCACTCCCCCTACTCATATTAACACACATTGTCCACGAAGCACAGGCCGAGGAGGAGGGGTTGCAGCAATTTATAACTCAAGTCTGCTAATTAAACCAAAACTTAAACACAATTATGTCCTTTGAAATTCTTACTGTTAGTCTTGCTCATCCAAACTGGAAACTACAACAACCTGTCCTGCTAGTTACTGTCTACCATCCACCTGGCCCTTATTCAGAATTTTTGTATGAGTTCTCTGACTTTCTACCTGAATTAGTTCTCAGCACAGATAAAGTAATTATTATGCGTGATTTCAATATTCACGTAGATATTGACAATGACAGCCTCAGCTCTGCTTTTATGTCTGTAGTGAACTCAATTTGTTTTATTCAACATGTTAATAGACCCACTCATAGCTTTAACCACACTCTTGACCTTGTGCTGACTTACGGCATAAATGTTGAAAATTTAGTGGTTTTTCCCCATAACCCTCTACTCTCTGCCCATTTTCTAATCACATTTAGTTATTAATTAGTATTAATGGGAACTAGGAAAAGAGAGCACATCACTCCAGTGCTGAGCAATCTTAAAAACTGGCTCCCTATTAAATTTAGAATAGAATTTAAAATCTTCCTCCTCACATATAAAGCACTCAGAGGTCAGGTCCCGTCTTACCTAAAAAATATGATTTCTTACCACCCAAATAGACCACTGCGCTCAGAAAATAGAGGCCTGCTTGTAGTTCCCAGAGTCTCTAAGAGTAGAATGGGAGGCAGAGCTTTCAGCCACCAAGCTCCTTTCCTGTGGAACCAGCTCCCACTGTGGGTCTGGGAGGCAGATACTGTCCCTACATTTAAAGTTAGACTTAAGACTTTCTTTTTTAATAAATCTTATAATTAGGACTGGTTCAAGTTAACACTGAGCCATTGCTTAATTATGCTGCCATAGGCCTAGACTGCTGGGGGAACAGCCATTATGCAGCGAGCACTCTCATTCTCTTTATGTCTCTCTCTCTTTCTTCGCTGTCTCCTTCTTCCTCCTCTCCTCCCCAAACGCTCATACTTTTATCATGTCAATAACATTGTTTTCTCTCCCGTCCCCTAGTTTGTGCTCTTCCTCCTTCCCTCTCTCTCTGTCTCATTTCACAGATATCCCTGATTCCAGAGCTTCAACACCACAGCTCAAATATTATAACTATAACCATTACCATATATCATATAGCTACTTGTTACTGCTAAGGTTAATTATTCTCATCCACCCATCATCAACGGCTTGTCCTCTTCTGAGGGTCCCACGAGGAGCTGGAACCAACCCCAGATGGTGGCAGCTTATGTCACACCCTGAATGAGATGATGATGATAATTGTTCTTAATGTTACTCATTCTTGTTAATCATCCTGGTCTGTCTTTCTTGTCTTTTCTCTCTGTGAATTTTTGATGCTTTGTTTGTAACTTGTAACTGCAGAACTTGTCTCTGTACATGTGACACCTACTGCACGTCTGTCCGTCCTGGAAGAGGGATCCCTCCTCTGTGGCTCTTCCTGAGGTTTCTCCCATTCTCCCGGGAGCAACCGGTGATCCTCTGTGCTGTCTTGATGTGATGGGAAAATTACAGTATAAGCTGGCATGTATGAGCTAATGTCTCCAAACAAGCCTTGTAACATGCCAACATAACAATGTACCAATATGTGTCTTGGTTTCTTCCTCTCAATAGTCAATTGTCCTTCTCTGTGTCTGGTATCAGCAGATTCCCAGGCTCTTGTCTAACCAACTGACTGCATTCCCACAGTGTTGTGGGTGGTGGTGGTAGTGGGGGGGGACTCCTTTCCCTGAACTACTACACAGACTGCCTGGATGCTCTGTGTTGTCTGTTCCTCTTGCAAGAAGAATAAAACTCACAAAGGCAGCTGCTGCTCTTATTCAATTCAATTTAATTTTATTTGTATAGCGCCAAATCACAACATACATTATCTCAAGGCGCTCTAAATAGTAAGTCCAAAACCTTTACAATATTACAGAGAGAAAAGAAACCCAACAGTTCACACAATGAGCAAACACTTGGCATCAGTGGAGAGAAAAAACTCCCTTTTATCAGAAGGAAATCTCTGACAGAACCAGACTCAAAGATGTGCGGTCATCTGCCTTCAATGAAGACATGCTTGCTACTGGCAATGGAGAAATGCTTGCTAATGCAAAAAACGGTACAGATCCACACACTGATATTGCACAAGACAACACCCATGCACACATATGTGCAGAATACTTGTTATCAGTAAAGGGACAGTAGATGTATGAATTCTAATCTGAAGATACAGACATATTCATTTGAGTGCAGTCCAGTTATTATTTAGCTATTAATGAAAGCTTTCAGTCTCCATAATTTCTGCTAATGTTTTAAATTAAGCTTAATCTGTTTTTTTTCTGGATACAACACTGTTTTTATGTCCGTTGATGAGTTGCACTGCACGTGTCTGTCTGTCAATGCTTGCAATTGTCGGGGTTGACTCTTGTCTAACCAACTGACTACTGCCCACCGACTTCTTGTTGGGTCAAGCTCATGTCCCTAAACATGTTCAAGGCAGTTCCCTTGTCTCACATATTTGTTTAGATTTATAGATTTATTGTTCAGATTGGTCAAGGTATTGAAAGTTATGTTTCAATACCTGTAGCAAGGTCATCCCTTGCAGTCGTATTGAGGGTGGTTCTCTGGTTTCATGTATGAAATTTTAGATGGATACAATAATTCCTGTTAGAGCAGCATGAAAAACTAGAAAATGTCATATTTTCTGTGACCACCAGGAGGTGCTGTTATTAAACTTGACTTTTTTTGCATAGACGTCTTTAGCAATGACCCATCATCAATTATAGCAAGTTTGGTCCAACGCAATATTATAAGAGTTTCATTGTGGCAAAAAAATCAAAATTTTGTCGAATTTTGCTGCTCCCCTAATAACTAGTGAGTGGTTCTGACCCACTCGTGCGGAGGCCACACTTCAACGTGCACGGGCTGAGCTCGGCTCTGTCCAGCCCCACTTGTGGTACTAGTTTTTTTCATCACGATTCAAGGCAGTTCCCCTGTCACGCATACCAAATTTTATCAAGATTGGTTAATATACAATGAAGTTATGTGGCACTTCCTGTTTAAAATGGCCAACTTCCTGTTGGGTCAAGCTCATTAAATGTGTTCAGGGCCATTTTCTTGTCTCACATATGAAGTTTCTTGCCGATCAGTCAATAGCTGTGTCTCATTTAAGGGACTGGGTCCTCCGAAGTGCACAGCCGACAAAGTCATGTGCTCTGTCAACCGGGCACTCCGGAGGACTCGGAAGTCAGGTGCTGAGAAATGAGATGGTCCAGTCAACCCACCTCACTGGTTACTTTACTTGCAGGTTACGTCACCAACCAAAGAAAACAGTTTTTCTCATTCACATTTACCATTAATGTGTTTTATACTCTTCATATTTTTGGCAATAGTTGTAGAATTAGTAGTATTCTTTACAAGTTAATTGTTTTCAGTATATTTTAGTTGTTTTGTATTGGTTTTAATTTAGTTTATTAAGTTATTTTGATGGAGCCTTCAGATTTTATACTTATTTTAACAATTAATTCAACATTAATGCATATGAAGAACTTTCACCACAGACATCAGCGTGTGATGTTTCTCAAGCTTTAAGAAAATCATGAACAGGTAAAATAAACATGATTAAAATGAAACCTTTACCAAATAATTACCCCTTATAAATCTGGCAGGACTTCAAGAAGCCATACTACAGTCATGTCATAATTTTAAACAGTATAATCTGATATGTCAGTGAATTAAATCTGCCTGATGTACATTATGTACTTAAAATTGAGCCCAAGCTAAATTCTACTGTGACATACACATTTATGTTGCAGTGATATAATCCAAGCACATCAGATGTAATAGTAAAATTAACATGGCACCATTAGTACTTTTACATATAAGCATATTTTAAGTTTTCTCTTGTAGAGCTTGTAGTGTAGTTTACTACATACTGCACCAAAGAAAATAACTCTAATCTTACTTTGATATAACAGTATATAAGAAAAAGTTTGTCATTAGCTGAAACGTTTTATCTGAAGATCTACATTACAAATGTGTTTAAGCTTTAAAAGCAAATATCAAGATTTTATTTGAACAATTTTTCCATTTCTTCACAGTCAAGGATACAGTATTGTAGGAACAATGTAAATTAATGAAATTAAACAATGAACAAATGTAATAATCACTATTTACATTAAAAAAAGTAATGATTAGGGACAATTCCTTCAATTCCTCTCATTCCTCTCCTCTGCCTCCCTCTGCAGCTACATGTCTTCATCCTCTCTGTCCCTCTTCCTCTCTGTTCTCTTCTCTCGTTCACTCACTGCTGACTGCTACTAATCAGAGACAAAAGAGAACAGGAAACATGTATCAGTAGTTTTGACACATGGGTTTAAATTACACACGGTGCTGCCCCTTTTACAGAGTTAAATATGTTTATTCTAAAAATAACATTACATTTATCCATTCATCCATCTTCTGCCACTTATCCGAGGTTGTGTCGCGGGGGCAGCAGCTTAAGCAGAGAACCCCAGACTTCCCGGTCATTACCCACAGCTCATGACCATAGGTGAGGGTAGGAACGTAGATCAACCGGTAAATCAAGAGCTTCGCCTCTTGGCCTCTTTCTTCACCATGACAGACCGATGCAGAGCCCGCATTACTGCGGATGCCGCACCGATCCGCCTATCGATCTCCCACTCCATTCTCCCCTTACTCGTGAACAGGACCCTGAGATACTTAAACTCCTCCACTTGAGGCAGGATCTCATCCCCAACCCGGAGAGGGCACTCCACCCTTTTCCAGCTCAAGACCATGGCCTCAGATTTGGAGGTGCTGATTCTCATCCCGGCCACTTCACATCCGGTTGTGAACCGCTCCAGTGAGAGCTGAAGATCACGACCCAATGAAGCAAACAGGACCACCTAGTCTGCAAAAAAGCCTTATCAAAGCCTTATCAAAGTCCAGTGACCTTATCAAAGGTCACTGGACTTTGATAAGGACACTGACACTGGTCCTTATCAAAGGGTCCGGTACCCCATACTAGCGGAGCACTCCCCACAGGACTGCCCGAGGGACACGGTCAAACGTCTTCTCCAAGTCCACAAAGCACATGTATACTGGTTGGGCGAACTCCCATGTACCCTCTAGGACCCTGCCAAGAGTGTAGAGCTGGTCCAACGTTCCACGACCAGGACAAAAACCACATTGCTCCTCCTGAATCCGAGATTCGACTACCAACGGACCCACCTCTCCAGGGCCCCTGAAAAAGACCTTACTAGGGAGGCTAGGGAGGCTAGGGAGGCTAGGGAGGCCCCCCTTTTTAAAGAGAGGGACCACCACCCCAGTCTGCCAATCCAGAGGAACTACCCCCGATGTCTACACGATGTTGCAGAGGCGTGTCAGCCAAGACAGCCCAAAACATCCAAAGCCTTGAGGAACTCTCATCCACCCCCGGGTCCCTGCCACCGAGCTTTTTCACCACCTTGGTCTCACTGAACTCCTCCCACGTCCGAGTTTTTGCCTCAGTGGCCACCAAAGCCGCATTCCGCTTGGCCTGCCGGTACCTATCAGCTGCCTCTGGAGTCCCACAGGCCAGAAAGGTGTGATAGGACTCCTTCTTCAGCTTGACGGCATCCCTTACCGCTGGAGTCCAACAACGGGTTCGGGGGTTACCACCACGACAGGCACCGACCGCCTTGGTCGACCAGGATGCAGTACCTTAATTAGCCCTGGGACAGGGCTAATGTATAGTAAAGTAAGAATTCACTTCCTGTTTTGGATGTTCCACTTTCTGTAGCAAGGTCAACCCTTGCAGATGTGTTTAGGGTGCCTCACATATGAAGTTTTATGTGGACAAAACAGATGTCCTCCTCCACTAGGAGGCGCTGTTTTTAAACCTGAATATTTTCATATAGACATCTTCAGGGCGGGACAATCATCAACTTTAAATCTTCAACTTGTCAACAGTGACCTTTCCAAGTTTGAAAATGATCGCATTATAGCTCTAGAACAAGATCGTTCATAAGGACTAGAGGTGTAAAATCTGCAAAATCGGTTCAGAATCAGCGTTCAAACCAAAATGACTCACTTCCTGTTGAGTTTAGACCATAAGTTCTCGTTTACTTTTTCGGCCTTCCCTACATAATAAATGTGTGTACCGACTTTCGTTCACATATGTTAACACGTGAAGCCAGGGGCCCACCCTGGACAATATCTACAAGCCATTACCTGCACACAGAAAGTAGATCATCTGAAACAGGAAGTAGCCTGTGATTTCGATGCGCATTGACCTATTGGCTTGAAACTTTATATGTGGCTTAAGGGGCCTGCCCTGAAGACATCTGTGAGCTGTAACTGCACACAGGAAGTACATCAGCCCAGACAGGAAGTGACCTGTAAATTTGCTATACGTTGACCAATCTAAGCAAAAATTCATATGTGAATCCAGGGACCCTCGCTGAACAGGTCTGCAAGCCATTACCTGCACACAGGAAGAAGGTAACCCGAAACAGGAAATGGTCTATACTTTTAATATACAATGACACACTTGAGCAAAACCTCACATGTGAGATCAGGGACTCGCCCTGAATAAGTCTGCAAGCCATGACCTGCACACCGGAAGTAGACAATCTGAAACAGGAAGTGGCCTTTAACCATACGTTGGCAGGAACCTCCCTGAACATGTCTACAAGCCTACAAGGAAGTAGGTCAACTTATTATTATTATATTATTATATTATAATTATTAGTATTATATCCGTGTCTTCTCGCTCACTTTTGAGGGGTTAACATGCATAAAAACTCTGGAAACTGGCATGGAGGTCAGGTGTGGTGAAAATGCGAACAAGACAAAAAAAATCCATTGGGACCGTGGCCTCAACGCTACAGGAAGTCGGCCAATTTGAATTTGCCGTCCATTTTGGCAATTTGCACGGCAGCCATAGGAAATGTGGCGAATTTATGTACGTATGAGATAGCATGTGGCAAAGTTCGAGAAAATTTCCATTTTTCACCCCAGGCAACGAAAATATTATAACTTTGTGAGAGAAGGTCCGATCCGAACCAAACTTGCTATGATTGATGATGGGCCAATGCTGAAGACATATAGGCAAAAAGATCCATTTTGACAACACCCCCTAGTGATGAAAGAAAATATAAAAACGTTTTCGGGAATAACTTTTACAGATTATCGTATCCAACTCAAAATTGAGTGAAATCATTCAAAACATATGGCAGATTATGTGTGTTGAATATTGTGTTGCATAAAAAAACAAATTTGGATTTTTGAAACAAAAAACAAAATGTTATAACGTCACGAAACTAGGTCCAATCTGGACCAAATTTACTAGGATTGATAATTGTCCCACCCTGAAGATCTGACAGTGGTTCAGTGAATGGGCGTAGAAAATTGGAAGTGGGGGGGCTAAAAACTGACACAAAAACTTTCATTAGGTTGCCAAGTTTAATGTACATGTTTGTCAGGTAGTGAAGTCATAAAAGTAAATGAGGACCTATGGTCTGAATCCAACACAAAGGCGGCCATTTTGGTTTAACTAGTACCGCGAGTGGGGCTGGATGGGGCTGAGTTTGGCCCATACACGTTGTGGTGGCCACACCTCGATGTGCGCAAATCGAGTGAGGACCCGTTCAGAACCGCTCGTGGTACTAGTTATTTTTTTCCAGTTTGAATTTCAGTAGACTATATTAAAGCTGTAGTTTGTAATTTTTAAACATAAAAAAGGTCTGTTCTATTAAACTATTGTCACATGAGTTCAGTTCCACATGACTCTCTTTGTGTTTCTTATTATGGCAATTTTTATTTTTTTATATTATTATTATTATTTTTTTCATGTCTATGGTGACATTTAGGTATCTTGCAAGGTGGAAGAATCACACAGTGCAAGAAACACTACACTGTAAATATTAACATCAGATTTAACAGGAAATTCAATAGTTAACCTAACTCAATTTTTAACAGCTTATTATGAACACTTGTTTTACACGTTATTTGTACTTTGGGGTCAGAAAAGCAGTCCAACTCGGTTTTCTTGAGTTGCATTCACTAAGCCAAACCAAGAATATGGATCTACTGTTTTTTTACAGTGCTGTCATAGCTTTTTTGAACAGTCAGACATGCGCAGATCAGTTCTCAGCAATTTGGCGCCTTTCCTGAAAAAATTCAGGTACAGCTGGACTTTGCTTCACTTTCGATGGCTGTTGTTACCGCAGTTATTGTGGGTCTCATGCTTGGCACACTGATGTGGTGAGTACATATTTTCCCCTTCCACTTAACGTTTTGCCGTGTCGCTGGTGCTGAATCACAGTGACACAGCAAAACGCTGTGCTTGCTATTGTGGTGAGCTGTGCTTGCTATCTGCAGTTGCAAACTTTATTAATCTTTATTAATCCTCGCTTTTCTGTGAATTTCGTTGTTCTGGGTTCACAATAAGAAAACACACACACTTAGCTGTGTTGCTCAACACGCCATAATTATTATTAAATACTGTTAAAATATTGTGAAATGTTGTACTGCACACACACACATCCTGTTTTGCTCTCGCCACTCTCAGACACCTTGTGACAGCTCGCAAGCCAAATCTACAAAGTAACTCCTTATATGGTATTACGATTGGGCAACTAAAAGTGCATTCTGAGAGTGACGACAGCAACATATTTATGTTTTTGCTCTTCCTTGTTCGGGGTCCATTTGCTCTGACTGCCAGAGAGGGAGACACGATCCCATTGAGGTGACTTGTCTGTCGGACCACAGAGATCTCTGTATGTGTGTACACAAATAAAAGACTCCTGTTTGACTTCATTTCAAGTTGGTGTTTCTAGTTTTTGTTGACTAGATTTGATTGTGTTAGTCAAATACGCACACCGGGTCGTTGGATCCCGCGGTCTGGTTGGACTGGAAAGTCCAACAATACTGTGAGTTAAATTTTTGGTCATACAGCCCAGCACTAGGTAGATGTGATATTATTCTGTTGTGATATGATAGATGTTGTGAAATGAGATATTTTCCATCATGGTTCAAGTTTTGATCAGAAATACAATGTGCTTTATGCTTAAAAAGTTTTGTGTCAAAATTGCCTTAGATCCAGTTGGCTTAGGTTTTGCTGTTGACAAGGGCCAGCTGCTTAATTGTTGAATGTTGTGAAGGTCAGCAAAATATAGGGCTCTAATTTTGTAGACCAGACCAGGCCAAGAGGGTGTATTTGCATTGCATTTTGCAAGTTTCATGCACAGCGCAGGGTGCAACCAGGCACAAGTACTCCTCTGTCCCACCTCCATCTCTCCTAGCACCAAGTAGCAAAGAGAAGAGAGAAGGCGTGGCTGGATTTAACAGTCTTCACCAATCAAATGAGCTGCTCTCCTTACCTTTAAATGCGCTGCGGCAAGACACAGTGAAAGTTTCGTTTTCGCCATGGACGAAGGAGACAGCAGCAGCAGCGTCAGATGTAGAAAAACTGATGTTCTGGTCCTGGAGGTCCAAGCTCGCAGTGGCCGAATATATGATCACATAAACAGACCTCCACAGGCTGATGATGCAAGAAGGAGACTAGTTCAATTAATCAATAAAATTGATGTTAACACCATTTTGTTTCATGAGTAATTTTATGTATCTTTAAAAAATGGATAAACACAAACATTCAAGGACATAGCAGTGCAGCACGTGGTCTCTCCTCGCCCGTGCACTCTGCCTGATTGCCACTAGACTGGCTGCGCTTTGCCTTGACCTGAGAGTAGCTAGGGGCAGCATAGTGCAGCCTGCGCAGTGGTAATTCCGTCCGGCGCAACACCGTGTGCAGCAAATTTGGCAATTTGGTAGACCAGGCGTGCTGAAATGGGTGGGTCGGCGCAAAAGGGAGCGGTGTTGACAGATTCAGCTTGGCGCAGTGACAATTTCGTGCCGAAAGGCGCTGAAGGGGCACTAAAAGCTTGCCAACTCCAACCTGGTCCACTCTCGGCGCAAGGCGAAGCGCAGCTAGTAGTAATTTGGCTGACTGGCACACGGTGTGCACACGTCACTAAAACCTCACAGGCAGGTTTACAGAATGTCAGGCACATTTCAATGCAATTAATAATCACAACAACCACTATTTAATGTAACTGCCTGAATCAGGACATACATTTATATCTATATTGACTGTCCCGTCATATCTGATGTCAGATCAAAGGCGGTTGGCACGTGTAATGGAATTTCATTAATGCAGTTGAAAATTCAGTGCATTCTTTGTGGCATGTTGTGTACTACACAACATAGCACACAGGTAGAGCAGCAGAGCGCAGGGGAGAGGAGAGACAACCTGCTGCACAGCTCTGTCCTTAAACGTTTCCGTTTATACATTTTTGGCCACAATTTACTCAATCATATTAAAGATACATAAAATTACTCATGAAACAAAATGGTGGTAACATCAATTTTATCGATTAATTGAACTAGCCTTATAATAATATTGGTAACCTCCTTTTGGCTCCTTTTGCATCATCAGCCTGTGGAGGTCTGTTCATGTGATCATATATTCGGCCACTGTGAGCTTGGACCTCCCGGACCAGAACATCAGTTTTCCTCCATCTAATGCTGCAGCTGTCTCCTTCGTCCATGGTGAAACGAAACTTACACTGCACCTCACCGCAGCGCGTTTAAAGGTGAGGAGAGCAGCTCATTTGATTGGTGAAACCCAGTCACGCCTTCTCTCCCTCTCTTTACTACTTGCTGGTAGGAGAGTTGGAGGTGGGACAGAAGAGTACTTGTGCCTGGCTGCGCCCGGCTGGGCATCCTGCGCTGTGCACGAACCTTGCAAAGTGCGCCTGGACACACCCTCTTGGCGCGGCGCACCTGCACTGCGCCTGGCCTGGTCTGGTCTAATTAGACCCCGACCAGAGAAAACGCACCTTCACACTTAATAAAATTAAGTAACATAGGACAACTAACTATGTTTAAGTACTGGATACTTAGTAATCAAATTTCTGATGTTTCTGGTGTCTCCCTGTGTCTCTCCCGCATCTAAACATCACTGAAGTGTCACAATAAATACTTCAGCCACTTTTGAGAAAAAAGGGCTTTTCTGTTTACCTATGCTCAAGCAAACGGTTTTGAAAAGTCAAGTTTAGTTACATAATTAGCACATTTTACATGCAACGAACCCTCTCCTGGTCATGGGCGTGAACATTCAAACTAAAGAAGAAGCTTAATCGGAGCGGAGACCTCCGGGAGGTTGACTAGGAGAGAGAGGAAATAAAGTCATGAATGAACGCCGTGAGAAAAAACAAGAATCGACTACTAAACTATACTAGAGAGAACTACGTGTGCAAAGCATGCATGTTACCACGGTACTTGACAAGACGCGCTGACACCTGCCGTTGCCAACACCAGGGTATAAGAAAGGACACGGATAATCAAGGGAATGGGTTGCAGGTGCGTGCGAGGAGGCTCCACCCAGCAGACCAGTCAAGTCACCTACAGGGGAAAGCACACTAACAGGAAGTAAAACAGTGGTAACAAAACAAAAGACAAAAAGGATTTATTACAACAAAAGACATCTGATACTACACACTAAGTAAAGAGATGTACTGTATATCAGACAGGGTTTCCACCTCCCCAAAATGAAATGGCCATTGTGCACTTGTTGCGACAAAATAATGTATGTTAAGATTATATGTCTTAATAAATATGTCAGATGATCTAAAGGAGTTGAGGAGGAACCAGTTGATAAAGAGATGTCAACAGATGAACCACCTCTGATGGCCATGCATCAGCTGTAGATGGAGGTCAGCAGAGCCATTACAAATCCTCAGTGTCATTCCTTTATTCCTAGAGTATCTCTTAGAGGCAGAGCAATGATGTCTTCATGCCACCCCATGAAGTTGGCTAGGTTTGTTCTTTCACCACAGCATGTCTTTCTTCCTTAACCGCATCCTTCTCTTCAGCCAGTTCTTTTGTTGCTTTGTGTAGCCTTCCTCCCATTACCATGGTGTTCTTCAGCAGGCATGTATTTAACAGCTCCACAAAGTCTTGGCATCCCATCTCTATAAGATAAATGATGGTCTTCCAGCCAGCCTCCCTGCAGGCATGAGCATGCTCTGAGTACCTGCTCTTTCATCTTGCCTAATTGATGGTACCTCAGTGGTAGAACGAGTCACCTTTCAACTCGAAACCTGCTGGTTAGATCCCCGGCTCTGCTAGTCTACATGCTATTGTTTCCTTGGGGGTTCACTCTTGATGGCTGTGCCGGCAGCATGTGAATGGGTATGAAGATATATGATAGGAAATGTGCTGCACATAGATGAACCCTGTGAAAGTGTGAGTGAATTGGTGTGAATGGCAAAACTGTAGTTTAAAATTCTGAGTGGTCATTTAGACAATAAAAGTGTTACTCATTTTTACTTTTACCTTTACTATTATATTTTATACACAACACACATATCGGACATGTGTGGTAGAAACTTCACCTGGTGAACCATTTTCAAAATACCCCCACAGAAATCAGCTGTAGTACAGAAACATAAGGGATTGTACCAGTCCTTCTACCAAATCTGAATCTCTCATAGGGGCATAGGGTTAGGGTTAGTGCCTTGATGCTTTCCTTTCATTGTACAGTGAACTAACCAGGAACATGGATTTTAACTTACAGTACAAGTACAGTACAGACAGATTTGCCACAGAGTGTTTCCAGTGAGTTCATGTGGACAGATTCACTAGATTTACGCATGATCTGCAATCAGAAGAGAGTCACAAGCATGAAGTATATTGTATTTGAATACATGTACAAATAAAGTGATAAAGTGATAAAGGATAAAGTGCATGTTGAATGCCCAAATATACAGTAATCAACTCTGTAACAGTATTTGACAAAGCAACTTATGTGGCCTTCAGAACCAAAAGAAGTACTGGCTCATTGATCTGCATCTTCACGTTTAAATGGATTGTACTATCACAATGAAAATATGAGTTGTAAGCAGGCAACAGCTCAAGGCCAACCTGTTTTCATGGTGTCATATTCATTATCAAAGAAGGTGGAAGCCACTACAAAGTCAGTAAACACAGACCCCACATACAGTACCTCACAGCAAAAAGTTATCCTCATTAAAAAACCTTTTAACTTTGAACAACTGCTGATAAAGCTTTATTGTTTACAAAGAATGTGTTTTTAAATTCTTGGTCAAATCTTTATATTTTTATCCTGGCTAGCATTACCTCATATGATGCTGTCTCAGTCATTAACAGTTTCCACTCTCTTAGTGTTGGTTGTGTGGGTGATTTCCAGTGCCTCATTATGATCCTAGCAGCTGACACTATCCCAACCATCACAATTGAGTATGGGGTTTTTGTCAGGGTTGGTATCTGTGTTTTATCTACCAGGAGGCATAAACGTGGAGACTCCAGCAGAATAATTACAGTAAAAGATTCTAAGTATTTTAAAACCTCCTGCCAGAATATGTTGACCAGGGGATGCGCCCACATGAGATGGAAAAAGGTGCCCATTTCTTTTTTACATTTCCCAAATGTATTGCGATCTGTTAAGCCGATTTTAAAAAGCCTTTTTGGTGTCCAGTAGTACCACTGTAGAACTTTATATTGAAAAAATGTCCCCCTTATTTCTCTAATGTGTTTACAATTGTTAGCCAGGATCTCTGACCATGTATCTTTGTCAGTTTCACAGTCAAGATCTCTCTGCCTAATTATTCTTAAGCCGTCACAAATGTCACTAGTTAAATAAGTAGAGTTTTTGTAAAAAGTAAATGCTACGCGATTAAGAGGCTTTTGCAGATAGTCAACAATTGAATTACCTACTCCAGGTGACAACATTTTTTTAAGAACACAGTTTGTAATTTGCAGATACTTTCTAAAGTCTCATTTCTCTTGCAGGCTGTATTTTTGAGCCAATTCATTGAATGACATAAACGTGCCATCTATATAGAGGTTGCCTATTTTATGTATTCTCTGGTCTAACACTTCCAAAAAACCTTCTGCTTGTAACGATTTGTGTGAATCGTAAAAAAGTTTAACTTAGAGCAGACCCAAAAAGGCAGGGACAAGAGAATAAAACGAAAAAAAAGGATTTATTACAAAAAAACAACTAAAGAAGACCAGTCTAACAACTTAAACACAAAATGCTGAGGCAGGCTGGCTGGCAGGGCAGAGCTCAGGAAAACAGGAGTCTAAGAAAAAAGGGAAACAAAGGATTAAGGTAATGCAAAAATAACAAAAAGACCAATTACAAAAACGAGGAGCTAAAGAGCAACAACGGAGACTTGACTTCAGAGAGTTACCGAGCATGGTACACATGACGCACTGACAAGGAGGAGACAGAAAATCCACGTTTAAGTAGGTAGGTCTTGATGAGAATATTAGGTGCCGCTGCGGTGATTACCAAGCCTGCCCAGCCGTGCCACCAGCCTCCAAAAAAGCACACGTTAAAACACAAGCACCAAAACAGGAAGTACAATAGGTCACTGGTAGCGACAGGTTTGAGGAGGGAAACATGAAAAGTGGGGTGAATCTTCAGGGAAGGGGGGAGCTTGAGCTGCACAGCAGAGGGGTTGATGACCCAGTCCACCTCGAAGCGTGGTGCCAGTTTCCTCAATTCCACCTGGAGGGGGAGGTCGCGGGAGGAGAGCCAAACCTTGTCCCCGCGGCGATACTCGGGAGCTGTGGTGCGAAGGTGATCCGCCAGACGTTGGTTCCTATGGGCGGAGCGAGTCAAAGCTGCCCTAGCTCCCCTCCAGACAGCCCAACAGCGCCTGAGGTGAGAGCGGATGAAAGGGACTGCGACCTCCTCCTCCTGGGGGGAGAACAGTGGGGGCTGGAAACCATAGCTGGCCATGAAGGGGCTCATTCCCAAGGAGGTGTTGGTGCGAGAGTTGTGGGCGTATTCCACCCACGGAAGGTGTGTGCTCCAGGAGGCTGGGTTCCTGGCCGTGATGCAGCGGAGTGCAGACTCTAGGTCCTGAAGAGAGACTCAGAAAGGCACCCACTGCCTGGCAGAAAGCCCTCCAGACCTGGGAGGAAAACTGTGGCCCGCGGTCCAAAACAATGTCCTGAGGGATGCCATGTAGCCGGAAGACGTGGGTGATGAGCAGATCAGCAGTTTCTAGGGCTGAAGGAAGTTTAGTGAGGGTAATGAAATGAACACATTTTGAGTTTCTGTCCACAATGGTTAGAATTACCATATGTTCGTTGGAGGAAGACCAGTGAAGAAATCCAGAGCAATGTGGGACCACGGGCGACTCGGAACAGGTAAGGGGTGAAGAAGACCAGCTGGAGGGCTGGAGATGACATGCTCCGAGCACAGGTGGCACAGGCAGCGACAAACTCTCGTACATCCCCAGTCATAGAGGGCCACCAGAACCATTGCTGCAGAAAGTGGAGAGTCTGTGACACCCCAGGATGACAGGCCAGCTTGGATGAATGCCCCCACTGTAGCACCTGGGAACGAACGGTGGTGGGAACAAACAGACAGTTAGGTGGTCCAGAGCTAAGGTCAGGTTCCGTCCCTTGGGCCTCACGTATGACCCGTTCTATGTCCTAGGTGGTTGCACCAATGAGGCAGGAAGGAGGAAGGATAGGCTGGTCCTCCAAGTCCAGGTGGACCGGGTCGTGGATTCTGGACAGAGAGTCTGGTTTAGTATTGTAGGGTCCTGGTCGGTATGAAAAGGGTGAAGTTAAATCTGCCCAAAAACAAGGACCAACAGGCTTGTCAGGAGTTCAATCTCTTGGCAGAGTTCAGATAGACCAGGTTTTTATGATCGGTCCAGACGATAAAAGGCAGCTCAGCTCCCTCCAACCAGTGCCTCCACTCCTGAAAGGCAGACACAACAGCAAGCAGTTCTCTGTTTCTAATGTCATAGTTACTTTCGGCAGGTGACAACTTACGGGAGAAGAAAGCGCAGGGGTGGAGTCTCTGGTCCGAAGGGTTCTGCTGAGACAGTACTGCCCCTATGCTGGTGTCGGAGGCGTCAACTTCAACGATGAACTGGAGTGAGGGATCCAGGTGCATCAGAACAGGGGCGGAGGTGAAGAGTTGTTTAAGGGTGGTGAAAGTGGCCTCGGCTTCAGACGTCCACTTGAAGGGGAGCGAGGTGGAGGTCACTCTGGTGAGGTGAGAGACAACCCTGCTATATCCTCGGATAAAGCTTTGGTAAAAATTAGCAAACCCAGGAATTGTGGGTAACTGTTTGTGGCTGGAGGGCACGGGCCAGCCCACCACCGCCTCTTTCTGGGGTTGGGCTTAAGCTCACCCTTAACCAGGATGTAACCCAGAAAGGTAACAGAGGGTACACTAAACTCACACTTTTCGGCCTTGACAAAATGTCATCAAGGTAGACAAAAACAAACTGATTAAGCATATCCCGTAAAACATCACTAATTAGTGCTTGAAATACAGCAGGGGCATTAGTTAGTCCAAAAGGCATGACAAGATATTCAAAGTGTCCAATGGGTGTATTAAAAGCCATCTTCCATTTGTTCCCCTCCCTGATTAGGTGGTATGCGTTCCTAAGGTCCAGTTTAGTGAATATAGTAGCTTTGGAGAGGGGTTCGAAAGAAGGGTCTAAGTCGTAAGGTCTTGTCTTTCTTGGCAACAAAGAAAAACCCAGCCCCGAGAGGGGAAGAAGGGGGTCTGATCAGGCCGGAGGCAAGGGACTCAGAAATGTACTTCTCCATGGCCTCCCTCTCGGGGCGGGAGATGTTGAAAAGTTTGCTGGTGGGTAATGAGGTACCGGGAAGGAGGTCAATGGGGCAGTCATACGGTCTATGAGGAGGGAGTGACAGGGCCTGGGATTTATTAAACACCTCACCTAAATCGTGATATTCAGGAGGCACCACTGTGAGGTCAGGGGGAGTGAACGGTGAGGTAGAGGGGTGTGAAATGGGTCTGGTCAAACGTAAGCAGTGAGTGTGATAAAAAGTGCTCCAACTAATAACCGCGGAAGTGGACTAATCTAAATGGGGGTTATGTAGCTTTAGCCATGTTAAACCTAACACCACGGGGGAAGAGGGTGACTGAATAACTAATAGGATGATTAGCTCGTGGTGATTGCCAGAGATAGTAAGAGGAACCGCGTCGGTCTGATGTGTTATGGTTAGAAGAGAGGTATCATCTTTGGCACTAACATGTCTAGGGGGGTTCTATGGGTGTCAAGGGAAGGTTTAAGCTGTCTAGCAAAGTCTGAGTCAATAAAACTGTCGTCAGCTCCAGAGTCAATGAGAACATGAAGTGAGTGTGGTGTACCCAAGTGAGTGATTGTGGTGGAAAGTGTAGTCCTTTGGGAAGAGGGGGACAGTGAATCAGTATTACTCACCAGGATGCTCTTCTCTCCCGGTGAGCCGCCCCTGTGAGGCTTGGAACTGCACTCGTGGTGAAGGTGTCCTGAGAGTCCACAGTGCAAACATAATCTGAGTCTAAGTCACTTCTGCCGCTCATCCGGAGATAGTCTAGTTGCACCAAGTTGCATAGGTTCGGGAGAAGGGACGGAGAGGTGGAGAGCTGAGTTGAGGTGCTGGTTCCTGAGGTGCAGAGGAGGCCGATGGGGTAGGCGGAGGAGGCAGAAGAGGTCAAGCAGGTTGGTTAAGGTGGGGGGAGATCTGCCAAGTCAGTTTGCGCTCCCTATCTCTCTCTCTCATACGATTGTCAATTTGGATTGCCAAGCTGATTAACGCCTCAAGGGAACTGGGTTCATCCCTAGTGGCGAGTTCATTTTTAAATCATCATTTAGCCCCCTTAAAAAGGCAGTTTTAAGGGCAGGGTCATTCCAGCCACTTTCTGTGGCCAAAATATGAAAGTCTATGGAGTAATTAGCGGCTGAGTTCTTTCCCTGGGATAAGGAGAGTAAACGGTTAGCTGAACCAAAATCCTTGAAAGGAGAGTGAAACACTTGCACCATTTCAGAGAATAGCAATTCACAGGAGTTAAGGGTAGGAGAGTTAGATTCCCACAGTGCATGTAACCAGATTGTCACAGTAGCGAGGAGAGGCTGGACCCAGAGGCAGGCAAAGTCTATAGGCGGAAGAGTTTTAACAGTTTTATTGGTAAAGTCACAATCAAAGGTGCAGGGTGGTGGGGCAGCCGTCACAGCGGTGATGTCGGGAGCGGTCCAGTGGAGGGGGTCGCAGTGCAGGCAGTGCAGAGGGGGAGAGCCACTCCAGCGGCGGCAGAGGAAATCCAAAACAGTGCAGGGACAGCGAGGCAGACAGGCAGTGAGAATCTTCAATCAACGACAGTGCTGCCAAGGACGACAGGTGAGCAGTGAATCACTTCAGTGAGCAAGAGACAGGAACAAGTAGAAACCATCCGGTTCTGGGGAGGAGGAAACAACGGTTAATACGGGGGTCGAGAGACAGCGAGACAAAAAGAGTTTAGCCAGAATGACACGTGTTACCACTGGAAGAGTTGACACGAACTGGTGATGAGTCCCGAGAAGCCCTGAGCTTAAGAAGGGAGGTGGTGATTAGGAGATCGGCGACAGGTGGGCTCCAGCACAGGTGTGATGATTGAACCGGCACAGCAGGGAAGTGAAGGGGGAGAGGGAGAGGATCCATGACACAGATCTCCGACCAGATTGTTCACACAAACTAAACAGGAGCTATCTGATCCAAAAAGGCTTGGTTGTATAATCAAAAACCAACTTACATTGTCTTAGGAATCATGTGCATGACCTGACCTACCCCCAGTAGCACTCAGGCATGGGAATCGGTGGTTCACGGTGAGGGGTAGGTGTGGGCGAGCTCCATTCCCCTGGAGAAGCAGGAAGCGGAGAACGGGTGGCAGGAGAGGAGTGAGTGGACCCAAGCTGGCGAGTGATGTTTGTTTACGCTGGAGGTTAACATCTGGATAGCGTCCATAATGTCACTTAGCGTCCCCTCATGGTGAGTTACAGCCGCGGCTTGAGCTGCGAACACCTGTTTTAAATTTTCCATCTCTGCAGGGTCCATGTGTGGTCAGCGCGTACTGTAACGATCCGTGTGAATTGTAAAAAAGTTTAACTAGGGCGGACCCAAAAAAGCAGGGAAGAGCGAATAAAATAGGATTTATTACAAAAAAACAACTAAAGAAGACCAGTCTAACAACTTAAACACAAAACACTGAGGCAGGCCGGCTGGCAGGGCAGAGCTCAGGAAAACAGGAGTCTAAGAAAAAAGGGAAACAAAGGATTAGGGTAATGCAAAAATAACGAAAAAGACCAATTACAAAAACGAGGAGCTAAAGAGCAACAACAGAGACTTGAGTTCAGAGAGTTACCGAGCATGGTACACGTGACGCACTGACAAGGAGGGGACAGGAAATCCAGGTTTAAGTAGACAGGTCTTGATGAGAAGATTAGGTGCAGCTAACCACCAACCTCCAAAAAAGCACACGTCAAAACACAAGCACCAAAACAGGAAGTACAATAACAATAAAAGCAGGAAATAACCCAAACCTCCCCCAGCCAGGAGACAGATCATGACGCAGCTTCCCTTTTTGCACTTCTGGATTGAACCAAAGAGGGGCAAATAACTGTTTGTACTGTGATAGCTTGCGAGTTTTATGAACCTTTGCCCACACCTTACATGAATGCTTAATGACTGGATTAACATCTTTCTTTTTATCATTTAAACATTGAGATAACACATTTGCAGGACAAAATGGCATGGGTAGAGTATTCTCTATAGCAACCCACTCCAAACCAGACTCTGTCCCCCTCATTTGATTGGCTATCTTGGCCATTTCGAATGACAGACTATACAATCTAACATCAGACAGACCAAGCCCCCCTTACTCATCTTAAATGGGTTTCCTGCCTGTCCAAAGAAAGTTCCTGATGAGATCATCATACCGTTTGTGAATATGACCTGAAATACTGAGTGGTAACATCATAGATATGTAATTATACCATAGCACTATGACCATTTTAATTACATTTATTTTACCCCACAAGCTCAGATATAACTTCTGCCCATTTCTTCAGGTTTGTTTTAATTTTTTGAAGAAGTGGATCAAAGTTGATTGTGGTCATCTCGCTTAAGTCTGGGCTTAGTTTAATACCCAAGTATATCATGCCTTTTTGAAACCATATAAAATCATGCATTCTTATCATGTATGGATGGCAATATTTAGATATTGGCATAGCTTCAGATTTAGTCCACTTAATTTGGAAACCAGATAGTTTGGAGGAGTTACCTGTTAGTTTCATTAGTGAAGGTAAGGAATTCAAGGGATCACTAGTGAGACAGAGAACATCATCTGCATAAAGCATCAGTTTATGCTCACTACCACCACCATTCACTTCTGTAATGGTGGAATCTCCTGTTATGGCCACTGCTAATGGCTCCAAGGCAATCACAAATAAGAGCAGTGAGAAGGGGCAACCTGGAGAGATCAAAAAATGGTGAAATGAGACTGTTAGTCATGTTGTCAGCTTTGGGATTACTATACAATATATTTATCCATTTTATGAAACCATGCACAAAACCAAATCTTGACAGGGTCTACTGTAAAAACTTGACTCTGTCAAAGGCCTTTTCAGCGTCCAGTGAGATAGCGGCCATTGGTGCCAAGTTGGAAGAATTTGACCAAATTAAATGCAAAAGCCTTCTTATATTGTCTGTAGAAGATCTCCCTTTTACAAAGCCCACTTGATCTGTGTGTATGATATTTGGTAAAACTGTTTCAAGCCTCAGAGCTAAAACTTTGCCCAGTATTTTACTATCTACATTGATAAGGCTAATTGGTCTTAAATTAGTAGGATCAGTATGATCTCTCCCTTTCTTTGGGATCAGTTAAATAAGCGCCTCATTGGGAGTGAGCCAGTCTCAAAAGCCTCCTGAATAACATCTGTCAATATTGGTTTTATTATATCTATATATATTATTATTATATCTATATATTCTTTTGTCTTTCAAACTCGTTATCAATGTCAATACAGAGAGCCTCCGCCAGCAGCTTTTCTATGCACACCTTCATGTTGTTTCCCTTGATGTCCTCTTTTAAACCAAGCAGTCGGATATTATTGCGGCGACTTCTGTTTTCCAGATCCTCCACATGACTCCATAGAGTCTCTATGCGCTTGCCTCGCGGACATTTCCTTGTTGCTGAGTGGCATCCTCCAGATGGGATATACAGCTTTCTGCCTCCGTTACACATTCTTGCAGAGAGTTTGCTACATTTTTCAGTTCTTTAGTAGTCTGTTTAATGGTTGAAACGCACTCTTTTTACTCACTTCGGTGAGGAGGCTCTCCAAGCTAGCAGGTGCTTTGGATTGTAGCGGGCTAGCATCACTGGAGTTTGTAGCAGCAGAAGCAGACTTTCCCCGTGTGCTCTTGAAATATTTTGAAGTAGTAGTCATACTCCTGTGGTATTATTCCAACCAGTTGAGGGTTGGTAACTAAATATTTTAGGTTGCAAAAAACATGGAAATACTTTTGGATGGGATAGATTTAATAAGTGGGGTTCAGGACAACTTCTACTAAGCGGCCATCTTGTTTGGCGATCCCATGTGACTCCACAACTCGTACACTTCTAACCAAATAGCACCTGCTGATAAGCCGTGACAGCTGTGATAAGCTAGACATCGATAACACACAAGAGGAGAATTGGACAATATTGTAGAACAGTTAAATGCTATTCTTGCAGTGTATATGTTTAAATTGATTGTGGGGGAAAATGATCATCTTTGATCTTTGATCCATATAGTATAATTTATGTGTATTGTGTGTAGTTCATTAAATGTGATTAAAACTTTACTTGTGTAATGTTCTGCCCCTCCCAGTCCCATAGCCTGAATGGAAGATGTGGTAAGTGTTTTGCATCATAAATAGAGTGGTCTTATTACTGTAAAATTATAATTACAGTCATGAGTTGACCAAATTAGCTACATTTGAGAGGTCTGGCTTCATTTAAAATGACCACTTACAGACTACAAAATACTGTCAATGTTGTATTAAACTATCAATGTTTCCAATAAAACTAGGACTAGAACTATCTGAAAAAAAAGAGTAATACAATTTTTTCTCAACACACTTTAAATACTACTACTGGGCAAAATTTTACTTTTTCAGTACTTCTTTGCAGCAGATGTTTCCCATCTTTGTGTGCACTGATATGCAGTTACCTCAGAAGAGACAGAGAAACCATGGTGTGCAGCAGTCATTTCCTCATAAAGAAAAACAACATGTACATGTCATACATGTAAATGCACTGAGTGATAGTGAATTTGAATCTGAATCTGCTTTTAACCCATTTTTTGCACACCAGTATTGAACAAACACAGACTGGGCACATGGGGCTTTGGGAAGCACTTATCTGTGCTCGCAAAGCAATGGGGGTTGGGTGTGCCCCAACCCTTAACCTTTCTGAGGATTTGAATAAGCGACCCTTTGAATACAAACCCAGTTCTCTTCCACTTGGCTCTCTAAACTGAACATTGAACATAAACTGTGAATGAACTTGCATCATGTGTGTAAATGTTAAATTACCATAAACTCCATGTCAGCCGCAGGTAGAAAGACGTTGGCCCAGACTTGGTTGTGGTAGTTCTGGATGGCCACCTGACTGAGGAACCGTTTCCTCCACACTGGCTCGCTGCTGTTGATACGACTCACATCGGAGTCTGGCGGCGGCGGCTGCTGCTGCTGCTGAGACCTGCGGAGACCTGGTGCAGTTCAGTACACACCCGTAACTAATGACAATGGTCCACCTCCTCATATATTTTCATTATTCAAATAAAAATTTCTACATAGTGACTCATTATTTACTCTCCACAGTTATACATTGTAGATAATATTAATCATAATAAAACATTTTATTTATAGGTGCCTTTAAGCACTTAGGGACACATAAACTCAAGTCAAGTCAATTCTAAGACAAACACAATTTGCCTTGAAGTCTGTATAGCACCTGACACCCTCTATACTTTGACCAGCATGATTAGCACCAATCATTACAGTACGCACTGACCAAGACTTACATGGACCCCGCGGCAGGCGATCGCAACTCAAGCCACGACCATGTCTCGCCATGACCAATTGCTCGGCGACATCATGGAAGCCATAAAGACAATTAACTCAAGCGTGACCACATCGCTCAGCAACTAGGCAGAGCCTCCTCAACTTTAGCTGCTTTCCAGTCACCACCGGCAGCTTCTTCGGACCGGAACCAGCCGTCTCCTCATTCCCATGCCGGAATGTTACTGGGGGTGCCTGTTCCCACTTTCTCAGACAATGTAAGCTGGTTTTTGATCAACAGCCTAGCATTTTCCCTTCTTATAGCCCCCGGTTAGCATTTGTTAGTAATCTTATCAGAGGAAAGGCCGCTGAATAGTTAAATGCTCCATGGGAATCTGAGTCTCCTGTTTTGAATTCTTGTGACTCACTATTCTCTGAAATGAGTCAACTGGTTATTAACCATAAGTCAAGGCAAACACTCTGCAGCAGACTATTCCATAGACTCATAACGAACAAACCAGCTCTTAAGACAATCTTTTTAAAGGGGCTAAATAATGATTTAAAAGACAAACTAGCAACAGGGGATGAACCCGAGTTGCTCGAGGTGTTGATCACACTAGCTATTAGGATAGATAACATCCCTGGGATTGATTGATTTCCTTGTGGGAGACGCAAGGAAATCAAGACTCAGAGACTATTTATCCCCCCAGTCTACGCAACACAAGCTCATCACTTCTTTCCCTAGGCTCCTCACCTCTGGAGAGACCCAGGGATACAGCTCCTTCCACTCCACTTCCCGCCTGAACTCATGCAGCTCGAGTGCACAATCAGGCCTCGCAGAGGCAGCTCACCAGGGGAGAAGAGCATCCAGGTGAGTAGGACAGAAACAGCCCCGCTCTTCTCATAGAGTAACATTAAACGTCACACTCACTCACCAGGGTTCCACACACACCTTTCAGGTTCTCGTTGACTCTGGTTCCGACAATAACTTCATTGACTCAGACACCGCAAACTCATCTCTTTGTTAGTAATTTCCTCACCTTCCTCCCCCATGGTGATGGGTCTTCCCTGGTTACAACTCCATAATACCCACCTAGATTGGTCCACTTCCTACGTGGTGAATGGGAGCACTTTCTGTCACACTCACTGTTTGTGATCAGCTAGGCCCGTCTCACTTCCTACGTGGTGAATGGGAGCACTTTCTGTCACACTCACTGTTTGCGATCAGCTAGGCCCATCTCACACCCCTCTCCCATGTTAGATTCACCTCCTGATTTGTCAATGGTTCCCTCCGTCTATCACGACTTCGGTGAGGTTTTCAGTAAGTCTAAAGCACACTTGCTGCCACCACACTGCGCTTATGACTGCCCAATTGACCTTCTCCCCAGCTCAACTTTACTATCCAGTAAATTACATAATATCTCCAGCCCCGAGAGGGAAGCAATGGAAAAGTATGTCTCTAAGTCATTAGCAGCTGGCCTTATTACACCCTCCTCCTCACCTTTTGGGGCAGGTTTCTTTTTCGTTTCAAAAAAGACAAGACTCTCCAACCATGTATTGATTATTGAGGACTCAACGACATATCTATTAAAAATAAATACCCTCTGCCACTCATAGAACCCCCCCTGCAAGGCCACCATCTTCACCAAATAAGACTTAAGAAATGCATATCACCATATCACCTTAGGGCACTTTGAATATTCAGTCATGCCCTTTGGACTCACAAATGCACCAGCTGTATTTCAATCCATGATAAATGTTGTTTTAAGGGATATGTTAAAACAGTTTGTCTCCATCTACCTGGATGACATCCTACTCTTTTCTGCCCACCCACAGGACCATACTCAACACGTTCATTTAGTGTTGCAAAGACTATTGGAAAACAAACTTTTTGTGAAGGGAGAGAAATGTGAATTTAATGTACCTTCAGTATTCTTTCTAGGTTACATCTTGACGGAGGGGCAACTCAAGCCAGATCCCAAGAAAATTGAGGCAGTGGTCAATTCGCCCACCCCCTCTACATGTAAGCAATTGCAACTATTCCTTGGTTTCGCTAACTTTTACCGCAGGTTTATCTGGGGGTACAGTAAAGTTGCCTCTCACCAAGTTGACCTCTACCTCGACTCCGTTCAAGTGGTCTCTGGAAGTGGAAGTGGAAGCCCTGTTTTTGACCCGTTGTTGACCTGGTCCTGTCTCACCCAGATCCATCCCATCAGTTTGTGGTCGAGGTAGACGCCTCTGATACCGTCTTGGGAGCTGTACTCTCATGACCAGAAACTTCACCCCTGTGCCTACTACTCTCATAAGTTGACCCCCTTCAGAATTAAATTATGACATTGACAATAAAAAGCTCTTAGCTGTGGTGACTGCTTTGCAGGGGTGGAGACATTGGCTGGAGGGAGCTGAGTATCCGTTTATCATTTGGACCGATCACAAAACCTCTCTTACCTCCACACCGCTAAAAGGTTGAACACACGCCAATCCCGCTGGTCCCTCTTCCTGGGAAGATTCAATTTACCGTCCTGGCTCTCGTAATGTGAAACCCTATGCTCTCTCTCGCCTCATGACCCAGCCCACCAGGAACTGGACGATGGTCCCATCTTGCCCCCTTCTTGTTTGTCTGTGCCACTTCCTGGGACAAAGAGAGGGTCATGCGGGAGGCTCCTGGTAATGGACCACCAAACCGCTTCTTCGTCCCAAGCTGCTGTTCGCTCTCAAGTCCTACAGTGGGGGCACTTGTCCAAGCTGGCATGCCATCCCAGGGTGTCCAGGACCCTCCACTTTCTGCAGCAGAGATTCTGGTAGCCCTCCATGTCTGGGGATGTGCGGGAATTCATTGCAGCCTGTTCCACCTGTGCTAGAGGCAAGTCGTCTCACCATCCTCCTGCTGGTCTCCTCCGCCCTCTTCCCATCCCCAGCCATCCATGGTCCCACATGTCCATCGACTTCGTCTCTGGACTTCCACCTTCTAATGGTCAGACTGTCATTCTCACTGTGGTTGATCGCTTTTCCAAATGTGCATATTTTATTCCTCTGCCCAAACTCCCATCTGCCCTAGAAACGGCCGACCTTCTGGTGAACCACGTCTTTCGACTTCATGGCATTCCAGAGGACATCGTGTCTGATTGGGGTCCCCAATTCTCCTCTTATGCCTGGCAAGCCTTCTGCCACGCCATGGGTGCAACCCCTAGCGTCACCTCTTGGCTATCTGTAGTCAAATGAACAGTCTGAGAGGGTGAACAAGGATCTCGAGGCCGCCCTCCGCTGTGTTGCTGCTTGCCATCCAGCTTCTTGGTGTGTTCATCTGGCTTGGGTTGAATATGCCCACAACTCTCTGACCAACTCTTCTACTGGGATGACCCCATTTATGGCCAGCTATGGCTTTCAACTTCTGTAGTTCTCAGCGCAGGAAGAAGAGGTCATCGTTCCTTCCATTAGGGCCCACCTCCGCCGCTGTTGGGCTGTCTGGAGAACTGCCAGGGCCACCTTCACCTGTTCCACCCTCGGAAACCAACACCTGGCAGACCGCCACCGTGTCCCAGCGCCAGAGTACCATCCTGGCGACAAGGTCCGGCTCTCCTCCCATGACCTACCTCTACAAGTGGAATCCAGGAAGCTGGCACAACAATTCATTGGGCTGTTCGTGGTGGACCAGGTCATCAACCCTGCTGCTGTCCGGCTCAAGCTCCCTCCTTCTCTTAAGATCCACTCTACCTTCCATGTCTCCCTCCTGAAACCAGTTGCCACCAGCGATTTGATTTTTAGTTTTTGTTCCTTTTTACTAACATCGTCCTGTTTTCCCTTTTTTCTAGCTCCTGGTTTATCCTGAGCTCCGCCTCGCTAGCTGGCCAGCCTCAGCTTCCTTAGTTCATTCCCCTTTGTTAGTTTTTTTGCCCCAGCACTCTTAGTTTGTATTCTGTCTGCCTTTTTTTTTTTGTATATTAAGTCGTGTTACTTCTTTTTACGTCTGCCTTCGCTTGTGGTCCTTTTCCCTCGTTTTTTGATTGATAGCACCAATCATTACGGTAGACAATAAATAACAGGACAGGTTGCTGTAGTTTCCAGTTTAGATGAGCTAGACTAAGAATAAGAGTTTCAAATTATGAATACTTATGTTTTGGTTTTGATTTAATTAGCAGACTGGTGTTATAAATTGCTGTAACCCCTCCTCCTTGGCCTGTGCTTTGTGGAATATGTGTATTAATATGAGTAGGGGGCAGTAGATTCATTTAAACTTACATAGTCCCCTTCCTGTGACCATGTTTCAATTAAGCAGAATAGATCAATATGATTATCTGCAATTACATCCTTGACTAAGAGTGATTTTGAGGAAAGTGACCTGATATTTAATATTATGTTTACATTCACTTTTAGTGGTGTATTTGATTTTTAATAGGTTTGTGTGAATCACTCTTGTATTTATTCTCTGGCTAAGCAAATTGAGTGGCCGGGGGACAGACACTGAACCTATATGGTGCTGGGAAGATGACTGCTGCAGCAAAAGCACAGAGGAGTGTGTGGGACTGCACCTCCGTTTCCTGGTCTCAACTCTGGATTGTCAGGGGTTTTAGTGTCTAAAAAGTGAACTATGTTTCTAGCTAAGAGGGCTGCTTCATCCAAAGTGGAATGGACACCGTCCCTCCTCCTAAGCCCAGAAGGTTTTCCAGTTATCTACAAAGACGTTGTTTTCTGGACACCACTTCAACAACCAGCAACTAAATGGCGACATGCAGCTATACATGTCATAAAGAGAAACCTTTAATGAGTCTCATGCAAACAGACCCAGGCTACAGTTCTGATGTAAAAAATGGGTTTGTCCATACTTTAACCTTTTCTAGTTTTGGATTTAGATACTAAACATCTCAAACCATCAAAGCTGGCCTCAGCAGAGAAAGGAGCAGAGGTGAGGGGAGGCTTTGAGTGTAGTTGTGGTAAGCTGCTCCAGCTTTAAACAAACAAAAAACTGAGTCAGTACTGTAACTAAATGATGCAGAAAGTTTCTTGGAAGTTTTTGGCATAAATGAGTGCTGAGTGATTAAGTTACAGTCAGTGTAAGTTAAGTGTGACGGATCTTGTAACAGTAAGTTACAAGTGTGACGGATTTCTATATCACTTTGAATGACTAAGATGATTACATGTATCACTTTAATTTCTGTATCACTTTGAATGGCTAAGAACTGTAACCTGACTTTCATGTAACTATCACTGATGTCTATTGGATGAAAGACACTCAACTCAGCTTGAAAGGAGGAAAGCGTCCAGAGTTAATATACCACCGTGTTGCCCAACTGACGAACGGAGGAGAGACACTTCATATGATTCCCCATCAGAAACTTCACCGATACGTCACTGAGACTTGACTGTGGTTTCAGCTGTCCTCCCTCCGCTCCTGGCTCAGGTCACCCCAGAGGGACACTCACCCTTCAGGGCTGTTAGGACTCACCGCTCACTAACAGTTTTCCCTCCAGCACTGCTGAGGACTTCCCTGAAGACACCGTTTCCCTGAAGGAGCACAACTGCACTCCTGCTGAGGACTGCCCTGAAGGAGCGCCACGCACTGGATTCACCTCCATCGCCATCTCTGGACTGGAGACACCTATACTCATTCTGTTCATTGAATCAAGACCAAGGGCCTACGAGTACAGCTGTAAGATCTTACCAACGCTATTCTGACTGTCTAAGACCTAGGCCTAGGCACACTAAGTTGAAGTGTTAAATTGTATTCTCTTTACTCTGTTTTGTTTAGTTTTGTTTCCCTTTCCTTTTCTCTGTTGACTGCAATTAAATATAACTCTTATCCTCTACCTGCAGCCACGATTCCTAGTGAGACTCTCACGTAACAACAAGAAAGTCATGTAAAGAAAAGGTGACAACCCTCTGAGACTCTTGTGTTTTTCAGGTGATGTAGCTGGGTGGGGACAGAGTGAGCTGCAGAGTGACAACAGGCCTGTGTGTCAGTAGCTTTAAAAAGGTTTCTTGTTTTGGTTTTTGGTCATTGCATCCTTACATTTGTCTGCTCATGCACTCACTTACACTAATTATCTCACTGAGTACCTGTAAAGTGCTTATTTTAAGTTATTGTCTTACATTTAATGATTTTACTTGATATATAACTTGTTATTTGGCTTATCTGTGTGTATTTCCCCTCTGCTGCCTTGGTTATAGAGCCTGGTTTATGACAAACACAATATAAAACTTGGTTGTGGTTGTGTGGTGGTGATTGTTTACCAACTTTTATAAACATAATAAAAAAATAAAACTGTGGGTCTTCAAAAGTAATTTAAAATGTTCAATTGTAAATCATTCCATAGTTTGGGGGCAGCTACAATGAAATGTGAGATCTCTCCCCAATAAGATGAACGAGCTAACGGCACTGACCTGACACCAGAGGGAATATCGGGAGTGCAGTGTCTGTTGCTGTTTACAGAGATATGAATGAACTCATTAACTCACGTTTCACTGGGTAGATTTAATCTACAACGGGTTGACGGGACACAGGAGAGCGGTAAGTGGAAAGGAGGAGGGCATCACTATAACTAACTATAACTATAACACTATAACATCACTATAACTGAGTAAAAGAAGTCCTCAAGAAAGTTGTCTCAGTCTTTCAGTTTTCTTCTGATTTTTGAAGAAGACATAGTTTTGTTATAGGGCAACAAAGCTCATTGGTGTTGGTCTATACTTTACAAACAAGGCCATTTCTGTCAGGAAAAGTCTCCACGATTCTCTCAAGTGGCCATGAATTTCTGGGAGACGTGTCGTCCACAATCAGAACCACGTCACCAACACAGGAGTTTCTTCCAGGTGTAGACCATTGCTGACGTTCTTTAAGCTGTGTGAGATATTCCTTGCACCAGCGTCTCCATCGGCAATTGGCATACTGGTCATTCTTCTGAAATACTCCTGGTGGTAACTCATGTTTGACTTTGAGCATCAACAGATGGTTAGGTGTTAGAGCCTCTAAATCATTGAGGTCTGATGAACCCTTTGTAATGGGCCTGCTGTTTATAACTGCCTCGGCTTCACAAAGTAAGGTGTCGAGACCTTCTTCATCCAAAGGCTGCTCTTTCACAGTTATGTTGAGGATTTTCCTCACTGAACGGATTAGCCATTCCCAGCTGCCTCCATGGTGAAAACCTGCTGGTGGATTGAAATGCCACTGAATGCCCCTTTGTTGCAAGTGTTTCCCAGTATTGGTAGTGTTCCATTCTTTGATCGCTTTCTTTATCTCACTGTCAGCTGACCTGAAGTTGGTTCCATTATCTGAATACATCTCTCTGACTTGTCCTCTTCTGGCAAGAAATCTTCTGATTGCATTGAGACATGCATCAGTGTCAAGTGAAGAGGCAACTTCACACAGCTTCCTGGATGCACAGCTCTTATGGCTAGACATGTGAAGATAACACCGTATCTCTTATTTGTCATCTTCCTCTTTTCACTAGGAATGGGCTGAAGTAATTGACGCTGACTCTTGTGAATGGAGGATTGTCAGACAGGACCCTGCATGTTGGTAGATCTGACATGAGTTGCTTGCCTGCAGCTCCATGTAGCCTTTTACAGATGACACATTTGGAGAGGAACCTTCTGATGGTTCCATTGTCTCCAGGGATCCAGAAACGTTGACGTAGGTGAGACAACATGTGATTCCTTCTAGCGTGAGCTATAATGTCATTAATGTGTCTTAGCACATGCTCCTCAACTCAGTGCACAGCGTGATGGCTGTATCTTCATCAGAAGCTGACGTAAGACAGTCGTCTACATAATTGTCTACAAAATTGTTCTTGACTGTTTTGGCTGTCTCCTGACCAAACTTGTCCACAAAATCTGTTGCACATTTTTGAAGTGCAAAGGTCGCAACACTTGGTGATGATGTGGCACCAAAGAAGTGCACCAACATTTTGTGTTCAACAAAGTCCAGGTCATAATTCCCCTCAGGCCACCAGAGAAACCTAAGTAGATCTGTGTCTTCACTGCTGACTCTGACTTGATAGAACATGGCCTCAACGTCAGCCATGATTGCCCCCAGCTCACTGGTGGGCTTGTTAGGTCCTGTCCCTGAAGGAGCTGTTGGTTCAATGCTGTTCCTTGAAAGCTTGCTCCGCAATCAAAGACAACACATAATTTCTATTTGGTTGGGTGTCTGACTCCATGGTGAGGCAGATACCGCGTTCTCCCCTTTGTAGGTTCACTTGCAGCACCGTCAAGCTTCACTGCATAGCCTTTCTTGACAAGGTAATCCATAAATGCCAAGTTCCATACTCTCCATGTAACTTGACATCTCTTGAGAATCTCTTGCGTAAGTTCAACGCACGTTGCTCCGCAACTGCCCTATTTTTTGGCATATACAGAGTCTTCTTCCTCACTGGAAGGCAAACACTATAATGACCATCCTCGAGATTCACAGATTGAGACACCATGCTAATAAACTGATGGTCCTCCTTGGACATCCCTGTGTCTTCGTTTTGTGCAGCATCAGGAACGTCCTGCTTGAACTGCAGTTGCCAAAGCTCTTCTAGCTTAGCCACTGAGATTTGGTTTGCAACAATTCATGTCAGTGTGTTTGTCTCCACTATGTCGCTTCCACCTCTGAGTGGTCCATTCACTGGATGGCCCAGGATCGTTCTCATAGCATATGGTCCGCTGTCCACACTGTTAACCACTTTCAGCGGTTCCATAGCCTTGGGAACCTTTGCTCCTATGAGCACTCCAACCTCTGCTTGGATAGTGGGAATTCTCACCTCTCTTGGTGGGACCAACCTTCAATATCCTCTTGATGGGGAATATTGTCCTTAGTTACAGGAATGTCTTTCTGTGAATACACCTCAGAGAATTCTACAAACTGGTTGCCGTCCAAGCTGGTGATCTCCAGACCAGTCACAATGCGTGTGTTCACAACTGATTCATTCCCCATTGTTCGCAATGAGATACTTACATTGCGTCCATTCATGTTCAGTTGGTCTATGAGCGACTCTGTAGCGAAGGAAGCTGAGCTACCTGATCCAAAAACGCATACGTTGTCTCTGTCTTGGTTCCCTTTTGTGCCTTGACACACAGGAATGAACGAAAGAAGCAATCTTCCTTACCAGCCCCAGTGATACCAAAGGTTTCAGCTGTTTCTACAAGGGCACTTGATACATATTGCTGTCCACAACTTTCCTTTGTTGATTCTTCTTTTGAATCTTTGCTTCACATGAAAAACACAAACCTTTGCTCCTCAAGAAATCAATCTTGTCTTTGTGTAGCTTGGTCTTGAATTTTTTGCAGATTGTGAGGGCGTGTTGCTCTCCGCTACAATAAACACAAGGTTTGCTGCTAGCATCCACAGATTGTGTTTTTGACTTATTTTGTTTGTCGATTTCTGTCTTAGGGGGCACAACAGTCTTCTTCAGTTTGAGTGTCTCTACATGTTGTTGTTTGGTTTTTTGTTTTACAGGATCCTTTGTGCTTATGGTGGTGTCCTTTATGTTTCCATAGAGGGTGCAAAAGATACTTGCTGTCCTTAAATTTAACTCTTTTCTTTGTTTTTTCTTGCAGGTTGCAGGCTGACTTTCTCCAGGCTTCTTTGAGTTTGTATGGAAGTTTGTTTGCCAGTGCCTTTATATTAGCTCTGTTGTCCAGGTCTTCCATGTAGCTGATATCTGTCATGGTGTTCGAGCAGCCCGTGAGGAATATTGCAAAAGACTGAAGAGCAACACCATCTTCTGGCTTGATTGCCGGCCGATCCAAAGCCTCCTTTATGTAGGCCTCTGAGATCTTGAAGTCATCACTGAAGAACTCCTTTAACATCTGTTTTGCTTTAGTATATCCTGCCAAAGGTTTCATGTGGATGCAGCTCTTAACCAGCTCATGTGGTTGTCGACTTGTATACTGTAGCAAAAACTGAAGGTGATCACGATTGTCATCAGTGCGGCTTTCAATTCCATGTTCAATGGCTCCAATAAAAGATTTGTATTCCAATGGGTCTCCCTTAAATATTGGGATGTGAGATCTGGAAGTAGAGATGCTTTGTGATTCTTCACAAGATACTCTGTAACGTTGGCTTCATCAAGCACTGACCCTTGCTGGTCTTTAATTTCAGTTTTTGGTGCAGATGTGGACATTTGAACCATTGCTGGAGCGTTATATTTAAAGCTGGAGGCCTTAAAGGTCTCCTGTGATGGTAGCTGTAAGGCAGGTTTTGTATCTGCTTTGCCATCCTGCTGATCAGCCTGAGTGAAGTTATTGTCATCTTGTTTGTTTTTGTATTTCTGCAAGACCTCCTCTTGGCATCAGACTCAGCAAGTGCTGTCTGCATCACGTGCATTTCCTTCTTAGCTTTTATTGCAGTTTCTATCCTCTTTTTCTGGGCTTCAAACTCTACTTCTCGTTTTTCTTCAGCCTGCAGTTGAAACTCTCTGAATCTTTTCTCTGCATGCCACTCTGCTTCTTCCTGTTCTATGGCCAACTTTTCCCTCAGAGCTGCGGCCTTTGCATTTAATGAGGCCCGCTCCATTTCTGCCTTTAATCTGATGATGACTAGACTGAGCTTCCACATTGTGATGAAGTTCTAGTTTGACGACTAATGGTCACCTTTGATGACGTAGACCTACTGTCTGCAGGTGTTGCCTGTCCATCACACTCAACCTTCTCAGTACGTTTCAAAACATCTTTCATCCATCTTTCACAGCTCCAAAAAAAGTCATCCATTAGATCATTTTTTGGATCAAACCAGCTTTTTTGATCCACATATTCCTTCTCATCCATGAATTTCTGCAGACCAGAAGTAAACTCTCAAAATTCTTCCTGTCACCCACTAAACTCAACACTAAAACGTATTTTTTACAGTGTTAGCATTCACATCATCTTCCACTAATTGCTAAATTTGCTTCTTCAAGCTAGTTAGCTAGCTTGGACCTGCATGCCTGGATTTGTCTAGCCTTATGTTCTTCTGCAGCTTTCTCAGTCTTTTTTACTGTCCGTTTTTCTCTCTCTCTCATCCAACAAGCCAAACTTCCACATTTAATCAGTAATAATGTCAAAGCACGGCAGCGTTCCACTTCGTCATTCTACCGAACAACGGTCCTTTTTTTTTCTTTTTGTTATCACGTACATCAGCGCCAGCTGTTCTCCGTAGACCCGCATCAATTAACGATCCGTCACCGAGCCAAGATGCGCCGGTAGTTATTTTTCCTTTATCCTGTGATCAGTCTCCGGTCCGGCCGTTCCACGTAAAGTTATTCCGTAAAGAGGCAGTTTTTTTTTACTAGTGTTACTTCCTGATCAGTGAAGCCTTAGCTTGACGCTCTACTCCTTTCCTCTCCTGATGTACATCATCCAAGTACAAAAAAAACCACAGGACTCTCTCGATTCGGTTCAGCTCTTTACTTCAAAAACTGCAAAATCACAGTACAAAGGTTACTCACTAAAAAACAAAAACATTAAAGAGAGTGTGAGGAAGTTAGTGAGTCAGTGAGGTCAAAAATTGTATGGCTCCTGTTGGATTACAAATTTATAAAATGTTTAAATCTAGGTTCCAACATAAAAGTATTGGGTTTTACATTTTGAGGTAAAGATGATGACATCAAGTCTGGCAGCCCAGGTGACTGAGACAATAGCCTTTTGTCTTTATTCACTTCCTGACCACCTGAAGGAGTGATACTGTCAGGCTGATTGGATTAGAACCTATGCATTCAACTACACTGTTATGCTGATGAGATCAGGGTTGAGGAAATTGGTTACCAGGCTGAATCCTGTACTGTATTTGCATGCTTTGTTTAGATTGTCTCCACCTTTATGTTGAAAAGTATATAACTCTACAGTGCTGAGCTATAGTCAGACTTGGATGACTACAGCGACGCACAGTGATTTCTCAATAAAGAGTAACTTCTGCTTGAAAGATCTCCCAACGTCTCCTGGTCTCTGCTTCGACAAGGAAAACGTTTCCAACAGTTTGGTGCCGTGACCCGGATAGAGCTGCTCACTTGAAACCAGTCCAGACTGAATTTCTTCAACTCAGCTATGATTTGGTGAGTGTCACTCTATCAAAGAACCACAAGAGACCAGTATTTAAGTTATCCTCTGCACCATCAGAGAAGAGTTAACAGACAGCTGTAGGGTTTGGTTAACTAAGTTATCCTCTAAAAAGTTCTTTTTAGAGATGAAGGTTATCCTCTGTTCAGGCAGGGAAGATTAGCATATTGTGCTAATATTTGTGTGTTATCCTCTGTTCAGGCAGGGAAGGTTAACAATAGTTGAACTGTGTTGACAAGTGTACCCTCTCGATCAGAGAAGTTTTAGTGTTTTGATTGTGTGCTAACAAAGCAATTCACAAAATGTTTAGGAATAATGCTAGACTAATCCCCACAACTGAAAAAGGTGGTCTTGCTACTCCAATGTGGTCAGACAGCGAATTCAAATCACTGTTAGGAATGCAAATGAACCTAATAGTTACTGAGACAGTGAGACACGAACTAACTCAGAAATATGAGATCCATCCAAACAAGACTTGGTCTGTAGATGAGTGTAAAAAGGTACTAGGAGCATGTATTTGCAGGAAAAATGTGAAAGGCATTAAATGTTGCCACAGAGAATTTGGGTTAGCGCTAGCTACACAACAGTCTAAGCGTAACTCAGAGCTAGAGGAACAGAACAAAGAGCTCCGTGCTAGAGTATCCTCTTTGACAAAGAAACTGAACCGCAACAAAGCTTCAGCAAAAACTGATGTGGAAGAAGTTAGTCAGTCTGATAATAATTATCCTGACTTAGAAGCTTTCTTTGAAACAAATGTAGACATCAAATCAGTAACTGATGTGCCTGTAAATGCAGTGAAGGTATGTGGTGCTAGGAGGAGATCTCAGGGAATTGAGGGAATTGAAAGTGTTCCTCCCAACTCTTCTGTTGTCCAAGTACAAACTGTTGCCAAAGCACTAGGGCCTAAAGATATAGAGAGACTATCCCAGAGCTTACCCTCAGCAAGCACAAATTTTTCTGAATTTAGGAGAGCACTGATCAACAAAATGCGTCTCTACAATATGTCGTTAGCTGAAGTCACACAGCTTATGTCACAAATTCTAACAGAATCTGAATTCAGCAGTTTTGAGTCTGCTGTTTCTTCTGAACTAAAACATAACAGTAACTGTGATTTGAGAGAAGGTGTTTTGAAAATTCTTAAGAATATCATGGGACCCAAGATAGACTGGTCCAGAATCACTAACTGTGTGCAAAGGAAAGAAGAAACTGTGAATGAATACACTGAAAGGTTTTGTCAGGCAGCCGTAACTTACAGCGGAATAGTTGATGATCCTGAAAGTGTGCTAGATGACAAGGGACCCCTAGTTCGCATCTGGTCAGATGGTCTTGTAGCTGAGTACAGAAAAGCATTGCCATTCCTAGATCTAACTTGGTCTAATAGGACTCTCGGAAGTAACCTAGACAGGTTAGCTACATGGGAAAGGGATGCTAATGTTAAGGCAAAAGTGAGAGTAGCAGCAGCTACATTTAGCACCAAAAACCAAGACAATAGATGGCCTAAAAGAGAAGGCAAATGCAACTACTGTGGAAAACTGGGACATTGGGAGAAAGGGTGTAGAAAGAAGTTGCCTAATAGTAGAAGAAATACTATGCATAATTCTGCTTCTTCTCAGTCTGCCCACAACTCTGAAGTAGTTCCGCCATTGTCTAATGAAACTTTAGGACAGCTCGCTCAGGCTCTTCTAAGAGCTACTGAAACTTTAGGACAGCTCACTCAGGCTCTTCTTAGAGCACAAGAACAGGAAGAAAACTAATTGTTGGGGCTGTGAGTAGCTACCTTTCTCTACCTTAAACACAATTACAAAATAATCTTTGTGAGGTAGCCTATTGACTTTTTGCTTGATACAGGGGTAGAGATTACAGTAATTTCTAAAAATTAGCTCAGAGCCTAAGTGGCATGGACCACATCGAGTGATGTTGATTACAGCAGCTGCAGTGTTGTGTCAGGGAAGGTAAACCTGGACTCATGCGTCACATTGTAAAGTTGTTCCCCCACCTATAGGGATTGGCTAGGACACACAGACCCGTGAGGAGCCCAGGGAAGAACTGAATGCAACAGGCTTCAGGGGCCAACCCTGCGGTGAAGACTCCCTCATAGGCCTTCCCCATTCACTAGTCCATCCTTACCTCACTGTTCTTTAGGTGTCACGGGAATTAAGAAATAGGGAAAGAAGGAACAATAGCAGACTCAGACTGAACAGAGGATACAACACTAGGGTTTGCAGTCTTCTACAACAGATACTGCTCTGTCGACTCGTTTTCTTTCTTACTCTGTGCAGATACCACTCGATGGCTGTTCCAAGGCTCATACGTACCGACCTCCTCACCTGCGTATGAAGCCACAACCTCTAAAAAGACAACTGGACCCACTACCAAGCCAACTGTCCAGAATATTAAAAAAAGAAAAAGAAAAAAAATACACAACGCAGAGAACACCCATCAAGAGGAAATGACAGCTCCAACCAGAAAAGACTATTACCCATAAGAACATCACAGACTCTTACTACATGTTTGTTTATATGTCAGCATGCCATTCGTCAATACAGACAATCAATCAACAGAACAATTGCTATGTGCCTGTAACAAGAATGAAGGATCTAAATTTGTATTTTGTGAGAGTTATTAGAACTCTCAAAGGGGGAAATGTTGGATTACAAATTTATAAAATGTTTAAATCTAGGTTCCAACATAAAAACATTGGGTTTTACATTTTGAGGTAAAGATGATGACATCAAGTCTGGCAGCCCAAGTGACTGAGACGATAGCCTTATGTGTTTATTCACTTCACTTTATTCACCTGAAGGAGTGATACTGTCAGGCTGATTGGATTAGCACCTATGCATTCAACTACACTGTTATGCTGATGAGATCAGGGTTGAGGAAATTGGTTACCAGACTGATTCCTGTATTGCATTTGCATGTTTTGTTTAGGTTGTCTCCACCTATACGTTGAAAAGTATATAACTCTACAGTGTTGAACTATAGTCAGACTTGGATGACTACAGTGACGCACAGTGAGTTCTCAATAAAGAGTAACTTCTGCTTGAAAGATCTCCCAACGTCTCCTGGTCTCTGCTTCGACAAGGAAAAAGTTTCCAACACTCCACTCCATGTTGGCTGACTCCCAATACCCAAGCAGAAACCACACCTCCCTGACACGAAAAATGTTAACCAACAATTAAATATGCAACTGTACTACTGTAAATATGAAGTTGCCATCCACATATGAACTAACCAAAAAAAGGAATTTAGGGTTCTACAACACTCATGCCTCTCCTTCCTCCACTCTGCCAAAATTCACCCAGTACATCACCTGCCACATTAGAGACACTGAAATACTGGATCTATTTTATGCCAAAACCAAGGAGGCATATAAATCCAACACCTCTACCTATCCTGGGGAGATCAGATCACAACCTGGTCCATCTCCTACCTGTGTATGAACCCCTCGTGCACAGTCAACCAGCTGTGAGCCGCACAGTGAGAAGATGGTCTGAGGAGACTGAGGAGGCTCCGAGGGACTGTTTTATTTTTTTTTTGCCATTTTATTTTTTTATTGTTATTCTCACATGTTACATTACACATCTGGTATTGAATTCTTGATTTACAGTTATTGTCAAGAAGAGAAGAAAACATCAGCAAATCAGAACATAGCTGTCATCATATAGTTGTGTAATGTTAAAAGAAACAAAACCTGCATACATTTTTATTTTTTAGGAACAAACAAACAAAAAAGAAGAAAAGGAAAAATGGACAGTGAAGAAACAAAACGGGATGTATGGGCTTATTGCAGCGGCTGCATTCAATTGTAGGGAGACCAAGCATCATTGCATTGAAATGCATGCACATAAGGATATGTACATATAAAACACATAAGACCTGGCAGTCCTTGAAACCAACAGGGAAATAACCAAAAGAGTAAGTGGGTGGAGACAAGTGATTTAGTTTCTAGGATGTGACTGTGACGTTTGTACATAGGAGACCCATTTTGACCATGACCTTGTGAATTTATCCATTTGTAGCCGTAGTGAGAAAGTAATCTTTTCCATTTTGTAAATTTCATCAACAATAACTATCCATTCCTCTATTGTGGGGGGGTCGGGACGCAGCCAGTGACGTGTGATGGTTTTCTTGCCAGCAGAAATCAGAGCACCAAATAGGTATTTGTTGAGATGTCCTGTGAGAAAACTAATTTCTCCCAGAATAAAGGTTTTGAAATGGTATGGTATATTTATATGAAACATGTTTTCTAATATTTTGTGCATCTCTGACCAGAAATTTACAGTTACTGGACATTCCCAAAATATATGCCAATGGCTTGCATCCCGGCCCCCACACATCCTCCAGCACTGTGGGTCCTCTCCTGCAAAATGAGCTTTCTGTTTAGGAGTTACAAAAAATCTGATTAAACATTTCCATGAAAATTCTCTCCATGTATGCGAATTGGTGCATTTCCATTGAAACTCACAACAACTGTACCACTCCTCCTTGAGCATTTCAAAATTCCCCTCCTTCTCCCAGTTATCTTTAATGTAGTCTGTAGAGTAGGTTTTTTTAATCATGAAGCCCTTATATATTCTAGATATAATACCCTTGGTTCGCTCTGATGAATAAGCACGTAGTATCTCTTTCAGTATCGGGTCTTCTGGATCCACTGTGTATTTTCTAATTACCTTCTCAAAGTAATTACGTAGTTGTAAATACCTGTAAAAATCCTGCTTTTCTAAAGAGTGATCTTTTTGCAGATTTTGAAAACTTTTAAGTTGTCCCTTGTCTATTATTGAGTAAAATGTAGTTATTCCCTTAGTTATCCAGTTTTTAAATCTAAGGTCCAGTTGATTCGGTTTAAAGTCAAGGTCGTAGGCGCACCACCTAATTATTCCCAGTTTGTCATGTAATTTATACGTGTCTTTAATTGAGTTCCAGGTTTTAATTTGAAATTTTGTCCATGGATTCTGCAATTTGGTTACAAAGTTTTCCAGATCTTTATTACCCAGTACTGCCCAGAGTGGGGGATCTTTAATAAATGAGAGCTCGATGTCTTTCCACCTGGCATGGTAATCTTGGTTACACAGGTTCATCAATGGTCTTACTTGGGCTGAGAAAAAGTAATCCTTTAAATTCGGTACAGCCATACCTCCTCTGTCTTTTGATAGTTGTAATGTTTTAAACCTTACTCTGGGTTTTTTCCCCTGCCATATGAACCTAGAAATAATGTTGTCCCACTCAGAGAATTGTTTTGTGGATATCTCCACAGGAAGGGCCTGAAACAAAAAAAGAAATCTTGGGAGTATATTCATTTTTATGGTCTCCACCCTTTGAGTAAAGCTCATAAAGGGATTGGAATTCCATCTTTGTATATCCAATTTTATTCTGGTAACGAGAGGGTCATAATTAATCTTTGCTAATGTAGAAATGTCTTTAGGAAACAGTACACCTAGATATTTCATTGCATCCTGTTCCCAATTCAGATGATATTTATCCCAAAGTTGTTTAGATGGAATATAGTTTTGTGTTAAGATTTGGGTTTTCTGAATATTTAGTTTGTATCCCGCATATTTACCGAAACTATCCAAAAGTTTAAACAATTCAGTAAGTGAGTGGGCGGGGTCCTTGAGATATATTAATATGTCATCTGCATACAATGCTATTTTGTGTTGTTCCCCATTTATAGTGATACCTTTAATATTGTCAGATTGCCTAATCCATTGAGCGAGCGGTTCTATATAAATTGCGAAAAGGAGTGGTGATAAACCACATCCTTGTCTAGTGCCCCATTCTAATTTAATAGTGTCTGAGAGGTACCCATTTATTTTAATGCGGGCTGTTGGATTATTGTATAGGGTACCAATTCCCTTAGTAAATTCTTTATGAAACCCAAATCTCTCTAAAGTCTTATACAAAAACTTCCAACTCACAGAATCAAAGGCTTTTTCTGCGTCTAGGCTCACCAATAAGGCCTGTTGAATATGGCTTAAAACGTGTAATGAACGTCTTATATTATCATGTGTTTGTCTCTGGGAAATGAAACCTGTTTGGTCTGTATGGATAAGGTGAGGGAGAACCTCCTCAACTCTCTTGTCAAGGATTGATGTATACAGTTTGTAATCTGTGTTCAGGACAGAGATTGGTCTATATGATCCACAATCCAGTCTGTCTTTTCCCTCCTTCGGATAACCGAGATTGTGGCTTCTGTCCAAGTGGGTGGAGTTTTCCCTTCCTTTAAAGCTATATTAAATATGTTAAGGAGAATTGGTGTCAACTCGGTCCTGAAGGTCTTATACCATTCAGGAGAAAACCCGTCTGGCCCCGGCGATTTATTTGATTTTAACCTTGAAATTGCACAGTTCAACTCTTCCTTTGTTATTTCAGCCTTTAATTGTCTGTTTTTATCTTCTGATAGGGTGGGTAAATTAAGAGATGATAAGAACTGTTCAGTCTGTTGTTCATCTAATAATTGTGGTTGGGAGTATAGTTGTTTATAGTAATTTTGAAATGCTGTTTGAATTTCATGTTGCTTATATAGCAAAGCTTTGGAAAGTGGATCCCTAATTTTGTAGATTGTGTTATCTGCCTGTTGTTTTTGCAATTTCCTTGCCAGCAGTTTAGCAAATTTTGAGCCAGATTCGTAATACATTTGTTTTGTATAAATCATCTTCTTTTGTATTTCTTGTGAGTATAGAGCATTAATTTCATTCCTAACTTCTTTTAATTTTGAGTTGAGATTTGGGTTTGATCCCTTCTTGTGTTTTGTCTCAAGTTCTTTTAATTCTTTATTTAATTCAGAAAGTCTTAATAGTCTTTGTTTCTTTTGGTAAGCGCAGAAGGATATAACTTTCCCTCTCATAACGGCCTTTAGTGCATCCCATACAATTTCTGGGCCAACTTCCCCATTATTATTTCCTTCCATATATTGTTTGATTTCTTCTTTAATTTTTGTTTTAAATTGTTCATTATTAAGAACATTTGAATTTAACCTCCATAGTGTTTTTCCAGGATTATTATTAATTTGCAGCATCATTGAGAGGGGTGCATGATCTGACAAGTCGATATTACCTATCTCGCAATGATGTATTCTATGGCGGTCTCTTTTGAAGATGAAGAAGTAATCGATTCTGGAGTAGACATCATGTGGATGTGAATAATGTGTGTAATCTCGGCCTGTTGGGTGGAAGTCTCTCCAAAGATCCAATAATCCCAGCTCTGACATCAGAATCTTAAGTTTCTTATATATAGGGGTTTGAATAGAATCTTTGGAGCCATCTAGTCTGGGGTTGAGGCGTATGTTCCAGTCTCCGCCACATATAAGTATACCCATTGCCTCCGTCATTAAGTCAAAAATTTTTCTATAGAAAATGAAATCACTACCGGGGGGGCATAAACATTAAGTAGGGTTATTTGGATCCCTTCTATCTTACCTGAGACAAGTAAATATCTTCCCTCGTTGTCCTTTACCTCTGAATTTTTTTCAAATTTAACTCTATGAGAAAGTAAAATAGCTACCCCTCTCTTATGGCCTGATTTACAAGATGAATGATACACCTGAGAAAACCCCATTCTTTTCAGCTTTTCATGCTCTACCGGATTAAGGTGTGTTTCCTGTAAGAACACTACATGTGCATTCTCCTTTTTCATTTTACTCAATATCTTGCTTCTCTTAATTGGGTTCAAGACTCCATTTATATTAAATGAAACGATTTTAATATCATGATTAGCCATGGTCTTCTACTTGTGTTGCATATGGCTGAATTCTCCCTATGTCGTGCCTAGTTCTTGGGCCATCATACATCCTAAAAGCTCTCGTGAACATCGAGAGATGAACATAACACAGTAATAACAATAATACAGATCTTAACCAAACGTCCGTATATTCCTTAGAGTTTTTTGCTTCCAATGTTGAGGCTCTTTCTTCATTAGCCTCTGAGGGGCTCCTGATGTCAGTGCGCCCATAAAGGGATGTCCAGCTCTTTAAGAGTAGGGCCCTTTGAGATGACTGCATAGTTCTTAAGAGTTTCTGTGTCCCGACCATTATACACTGTTTGTTTTTTTTAAAGTAGGAATATTCAGACTTCAAATCAAATAAGGGAGAACCATATAGGCTTCAGGCACAAAGGCAATTAAAATCAATCTAGTCCTTAGAGTCTTTAAATCCCAAACTAAATAAAATTAGACCAGTCGGATCATAAACATAAGAAAATACAGTGTACACCGGGACAGACTTATCTGCAGCTTTTTCTTGGTCAGATGGTTGATTGTCCCTCACTCTGGAGGAGGGATCCGTCTGAACTCCTGGAGTTTCTCCTTGAGCTGCGTCTGGGAGGCTTTTTTCTTTTGAGGCGCTCTATCCGGAGTGATCGTGGCTCCAACCCGGCGACGCCCTGCCACTTGCCATGTAGATAAGAGTTCAATCTCTCGTTCGTCCGGGCCGTCTGGGGCTGGTATGATGGTGACGGGAAATCCGCGTGAAGCCATGTCCTCTGTCGCCTCGGTTGCGCTCTGATACAGGCGGGTGCCGTCGTTGTAAAAGACCCGTAGTCTCGCTGGATACGGAGTCTGGAACTTGATCTTTCTCCTCAGGATCGCTGATGGGTAATCGTGGTCTATGTAGAAGCAGGTGTTGTTGTAGAAAACCTCTCTTTTTTGCCAGGCTCTCCGGATCACCTCTTCTTTTATTCTGTAGCTCGCAAACTTAGCGATGATGGACCGGGGCTTTAGTTGGGAGCCGGTGGGTTTAGGAACCGTAGCTCTGTGTGCTCTCTCAATTTTTAGCTCTGTATCTGGTGGAAAACCCAGCGGCTCTTTCAGTAAGTTTTCCAGGAAAGACGTAACGTTGTTCCCCTCCGCGTCTTCGGGTATGCCGTATATTCGGATATTGTCTCTGCGAGCCCGTCCTTCTTGATCGATGAGTTTAGCCTCCATGTTAGCCTGGCGCTGTGAGAGCCGTTTCACTAGCGTTGACATCGCTTGTAATGCCGTTTCTGCTTCGCCAATTCGGGTCTCGGCTTCCGCCAATCTATCGTTCGTCTTGTGCAGTTCTTGTTTAATCTCCGTGAGTTGTTGTTTATTATCTCGCCTGAAGTCTCGTACTTCGTTTAGTATGCCGCGCAGACTAGCATCGTCTTCCCCGTCCTCACTCATCCCGCCTGTCGGGGAGCTACTTCGGCTAGCAACGTTTAATGGCATACCCTCACCAATATCTTCTGTTGTGGTCGTGTTTTTCCAACTTCTTGTGTTAACCCTGTTCATCGCCGCGTTTTAATACTCACTTTTTAGTTATCTCAGGGGTTAACAGGGTTAATTCGTGAAACCGTCGGGGAGCACAGAAATCAAGCTGCCATCTTTGTTACGACCCCGGAAGCTCTCCCGAGGGACTGTTTTAAATCCATTATGTGGGAAGAACTCTGTGATCTTCATTGGGAGGATATCAAAAGCCTCACTCACTGCATGCATCTGCATGGTGAACACTGTACCCACCAGGACTGTACAGTGTTTCTCCAACAATAAACCCTTGATTAATGCAGATATAAAGTCCATCCTGAAGAAGAAAAATAGGGTCTTTAAGTCTGGAAACAAGAAGAAGCTACAGACTAAGACTCAACTAAAGGAGGTGAGGTGGAAAATCAAAGAAGGAGAGAACACATACAGGAGGAAAACGGAGGACCAGCTGCAGCAGAACAACATCAACCTGAAGACCATCTCAGTATACAAAGAGCCGGACTCCCAGGCTGTGGGGGCCCAGAAGTGGGTGAATGATCTGAACCTATACTTCAACAGGTTCGATCAGGCATCCAACCCTCCCCCGGCCCAGTCATCCCTGCTGCAGCCACCCTTGTCAACACACGCTGTATTTCCCCCCCTTCATCAACCCCACCCCTACTCACACAGCACTATAATAATATAATTATGAAATTCTCCTGTGTTTTCACTGGCTGATAAACTTGGGCTGATGAAATGCAAGAGGGTTAGACAGATAGACCTTGTAAATGAGTGGGGGTGTGCAGCTGTCTTTCTTACAGCCCATGTAAATTTCAGTCACAGATGGTTAAGAACTTTGCCACCTCTAGCTCTATTTGCCTTTATGCTAGCATTTTCTTGCTCTTATTAATGGAGGTGGAAACAAGTGTTTTATGCATTTATGTCTTTTTTTTCTTTCTTTGTGTGGACACAGGAGCTGCCTGTCTACTGCTGCCTCATGAGATCACTCTGTGTCACTGAGGTTAATCTGAACAAAGGACTTTCAAACACTCCTCAGTGTCCAATCTAATCCCCAAATCTGCATGTTTTTGACTGTAAGAGGAAACCGGAGAACCTGGAGAAAACCCACACATGGGAGAACATGCAAACTCAATGCAGACAGACTGAATTGAAACACCAACATCACAAAATGAAACATTTGAACCTAATGATGGAGGCAGCAGTGGATTGACAATGCCTGTGTGCAGTGATGTCAAATGACAAATTTTCACTGTGCACACAAATAAGTCTCCTCTAAGGAAAAATGGCAGTGTTTTAGGCAGCTAAAGCACCAATCATACACTACCTCATCATAAATACTAACATCAGATTCAATAGAAAATTCAGAATGAACCTAACTCAGTTTTTAACAGCTTGTTATCAACACTTGTTTTACATGTTACTTGTACTTTAATTGATTGATTGATACTTTATTAATCCTAAACTGGGAAATTGAAATATCACATCCATATACCACATAACATAACATCAATTAGTCCACAATTATTACAAGTTGAACGTAATAATGTCACACGTCAGAATTATACATACAGCACATAAACATTTGATTGTGTATGTACCCTAAAATTTTGAACAGTCCGTCATCCAAATAGAGGCAATAATGGATATGTGGCCCAACTCGGTTTACTTGAGCTGAATTCACTATGTCAAAACAAGTATATGGAACTACTGTTTTTGCAGCTTTTTTGAACAGACATGCGCAGATCAGTTCTCAGCAATTTGGTGCTTTTCCTGTGTGGAATATACCTGAACAAATTCAAGTACAGCTGGACTTTGCTTCACTGTAGGTGGCTGTTGTCACTATTATCGTGGGTCTTGTGCTTGGCACACTGATGTGGTGAGTTACCATTTTGCCATGTCGCTGTAATTCAATGCCAGGTTTATGTGCTTACTATTTAGGGGTAACAAGTTTTACATCTCCAACGCAAACTTTAAGCTCCCGTTGCAAACTTCATTAATCTTCCTCACTTTTTGGTTTTTTGCCATTCTGCATATTCTTCATTTTGGATTTTGCTATACAGCAGACTGTTTTTCTCAACTCATTTGCGCCGGCCGATGTTAAAGCCGATGGCGCTAGTGGATAGAACCTGAGCTGACTGAAGAAGGTTGTCCAGCGGTGCAATGGGAGTAAAGCAGCCTGCTACCCGAGCAGCCAGCGTCATCAGTGACTAATCCATGAATTCCATAGTCCCAGTGGCCACAGGTAGTTTCACCTTTTGTCTATACAGCAAACAATTAATCTCTTAGCATTTGTATTTATTTCATGAGCTGGAGTAAAATGTTTATTCTTACACCAAGACAAGTAGATTACAACAAAAGCAAATCAGTTTGAAAAGAAAGAAAGAAAGAAAGAAAGAAAGAAAGAAAGAAAGAAAGAAAGAAAGAAAGAAATACATTCACTCTGATCTTTTGGTTGTGAAATTTAGTGTACATTTTAGTTCAATCTTTTTTTTCTGTTGATATAAGTACTTATTAAATTCACTGTTACATATTTCAAAACAAAAATGAGTTTGAATGTACTCTGTGTCATGTCTCACGTCTGGTCTGGGTTGCTTCCCCTGTTTGTTATTTCTTGCTTTTATTTTGTGTGTGTTGCTTTACTTCTGGGAAAGTGTTCTGCCTTCTGTTTCAGGAGGCTGGATGACAGGTGAGGCAGGATGACAGGAGAGGCAGGGACTTCATTCAGCGCAGCTGTTTTCCATTTCTCATCAGCTGCTTCCTATTTAAACCCTGGGTTCCTGCTTCCTGTCATCAGTGCATCTTCCCAGTTACATCTGGTAACCCTTTTCTCATTGTGTCTTTTACTAGAACTAAGACTCTTGTCACAGGACTGCTCCTATTTGAAGGCTTTTTCTAATACTCACTTTTTATTCTTTTATTTAGTAAATGCCTCAACATTTTAAGTGTAGTTTTAGGACTGGTTATTTAAGTTGATTCTTGTGTAAATAAATCTTATTACTTTTTTTTTTTTTTTTTTTTTTTTTTTTTTTTTTTTTTTTTTTTTTTTTTTTTTTTTTTTTTTTTTTTTTTTTTTTTTTTTAACTCTGTTTCCATTTTTGGGCCTTTTTTTCCTTTTTGTTGATTTTGCTAAATCATGATACTCTGGCCAGATAATCACAATTTTGTTGTTAAGAAAATGTGATAAACCCAGTGTTTTGATGTTTTGAGTTAAATCCTATGTTTGCCTCTTAAAGTAAGATACCTCATATTTCCCCCCCTTGGGGACTACACAGAGTCCCGAAAAAACTGTTACTTGATTTAGTCACTCTTGCTTGCATCAACAAAGTCCTCTTCATTCAGTCTTATTTTTAATTTTAAAAGTCTACTTAGAATCTCAAATTTCGAGATGAGCTGGTTTAACTATTTCCTAGGGCACATTATTTTAGGTATTTTACACTATGCAAGCTTATTGTTTATCCTAATCAGATCAAATTCGGGTAACCTTAGGCTCACAGAAAGCCTCCTTCGAACTACACTCCATGGTCCCTAAATTTATTCTCTTTAGGTATAGTTGTAAGGGGTCCCCACATCAGCTATTATCTCCCAATCAGAAAAACTACCCCTCCTAAGGGATGGGAAAAAAAGTAGGAGACCTTTTCTAAATCAAATTGGAGATAACCTCACCCTCAAGCCAAGCAGGATGAAGAGACTCCTTTTGGGTCAACATTTACTACCAATCTTCATTTTCCTTTTTGCCCTCCTGATTCAATAATATGTCTGATATAGTATTCAAACTTTGAATCCTCTGCAGTGTTGCCTTCCCCCTCGCAACATGAGCTTGCCCATGCCCATTCTGGAATCCTTTACATCATAAACATTTCTTCATTCACATGTACACGAAGTAAAAATAAGTTAAAATAATGTTACTGCAACATTACAAACGTCTACAAACGTAGATGAATGAAACTGATCACACACTTGAACCTCAAATAATGTTAAATGATCCTAAACTTGTAAATGAGAACTGATCAATCTGAAGTGATAAACAGTACCATTTCAAGAAACATGACTATTATAAATGATAGATTGTCCTCTATGAGATCTACATTTATCCCCATACTATACCATAATGACTTAATGATTCTACGGTATGAAAAAGCAGCTGAATATGGGTGTGTTTACATAGTTATTCACATGAAGATGATAATAATGTAATAAGGCATTGTCCATCCTTAATGCAGTATGTCATGTGCTGTCACTCCAATCTTACAACTCTTAGAGGCTTCTTTCTGGAGTCGTCACCAGAGTTGTTCACATCCTCAGGTAGTGCCCTTCCAAATAAGAAAGACGCAGCATCATAATCATCTGAGCTATTGGTCTTTTCCTGAGATGACTGTGCCACTGTCAGTGTGTTGAGTCTCTGGGCCTCTGGAATCTGTACCATCTTCAGCAGCTTCAGTCCCTTTCTTCTCAAGCATCCTTGGATTTGTCTTGCCCTTTCCATGCACTGGCTTAGTTAACACAATGCCATGCTTCACTGACACACTGGTGGTGGTGTGGCTCTCATCACAATACAGGCCCCTTTTCTCATTGGCTAAGGGCACTTCCTTTTGGACCTCCTTCACATGCATGTGGTCCACAGCCAGCACCCATCACTGAACTTCCTTTCCTGAGCTGGGGTCACCTTCTTTTCTAAAAATAAGCTGACTCATGGACGTACCTATGGAGGGCAGTTAAATAACATCGTTCAACCTTCTAGCATTTCATGCAGCCTTAAACTAAGTGTAAATTAGCACGCATTGACACCTAAAAAGCAAACAAGATAATATTTGATGTTAGTACACATTCTATTTGGCCTAGCTCTCAACATTGTATTATGACTTTAAGGATAACAAACAACTTAAACACTCTCCATTTATCTTGAGATACTTAATAACTTTCTACACAAATGCCATCTAAATTAATTTTTTAATGATCTTCAATTCAATCTTCATTTCCAATTCAAAAATCTTTGCAAATGTTTCTGCTCCAAGGTCTTCAGATGATGTTACTTCGATGTAATGACTAAAATACTTAATCACTATCAGAATGTATTGTTTTTCTACATTGCCTTAACATGTCAACACAATTCCCCTCTGGGAGTAAGATGTTCCCATGGCGTGTTTACACTGTTTTACACAAATATTGAACCGATATTACACAATGTTATGCACCTCTTTCAGTAGCAGATTTATTTTAATTCATTCCACCATTTTAAATGTCCAGTTTTATTCATTGCTTTATTTATTATTTAAATTTAAACTTAATTTATTCCTGTACTTCCATTGCATTCATTTCCATTGTTTAATTAAGTGTTATTTCTATTCCTCCCTTGCATAGATTTTAACTGTACAAATCATAAATTACGTTGCATCATCACTGGTTCATTCAAGAAACTGTCTTATTTCACAGCACACTTCCCGCTTACCTTATGTCAACATGCCAATTCCTTACTGCATCATCTTACTTTCCAAATGGTTTTGCAGAGTGATACAAAATACAGTACAACAAACCCCAACATACATCTCCAGTAGAGAACCATAGATTCCTGCTGTACTTCTCAATTGCTTAAATTGACCTGTTGGGTTGAGGGCATCTTGGTTTTCATACCTTCAGAAGTTCCTCCCTTAATAGCAATATTAAGCAGCTCAGATGACCTTTGTCCCTTGTCTCCTAAATATTATATTTTGTAAATCTGAATGAAAGCAAGACCTTAATGTGAACTTTCAATAATGTTCACTTTGGTCTTCTGGAGGTAGTTCTCCACCTGGAGCAGCATATGTTTTGGGTCATTGTTGTGTTGGAAGACAAAGCAACGACTCAGACCCAGTTTTGCTGCTGACTACTTCAAGTTTTCTTTCAAAATCTTTATTCCTTCCACTTTGATGAAAGTTCCAGTTCCAGACTCCCTGAAGCATTTCCACAGCATAATACTCGTACCACCACTGTGGGGATGGTGTTCTTTGGGGAATATGCCTCTTCTGCCATGTTCTGTCCCCTGGCTGGTGGAGGTTTGTGTTTGTTTAGTTCCCGTTTTCTTTTGGTTAACTTCTTTTTTGTTTTCAGTCTGTGTTTCCTTACTTGTGTTCTTTTGAAGGCTGGCTGCTCGGCTGGGCGGGCAGCATAATCCCTGCAGTTTACCTCAATCGCTTCATCAGGTTCTGCCTACTTATAGCGGGATTTCCTGATCATCCTCATCAGCGCATCATGTACAGCAGGGGTGTCAAACTCAATTGCACTGGGAAAAGGAGGCTTGTGGGGAGGATGCGAGTAAAGATGCAGAAGGAGAACTGTACTGGTGAATTGACAGCATATCACTGCATCATACATCAGGAACGCTGTGTGGTAAAGTGTTAAAAATTGAACATTTAATGAGCACTGTAATGCAAATCGTAAACTTTATCGGGCCTTGAGTTTGACACATATGATGTACAGTAACTCCAAATCACTCAGCACTCACAAAACTGCTATAGACTCATTTTTGCCTTTTTCTCTCGTTTCCCATTTTTTTCAGTTTGGTTGACTCTCCGTTTGCTTTTTGTAAATTCCTGCATCCTGAGCTACGCCTTGCCAGCTGGCCAGCCTCAGCGCCTTAAGTTTAATTCATGGACTGGTTACCTTTTGTTATTTTTGTAAATAAATCATTGTTCAACTTTAGTTCTCTTCATCCCTGCCTTTTTTGGGTCCTCCCTTATTTCTTTCTTTTTTTTTTTTTTTTTTTTTTTACAATTCTCTGAATTGTTACATCTTCCATCTTCCTTCTATAAACAATGCCTCTGTGGACAAAGAGCTCTAGTTTGGTCTCATCTGACCAAAGGGCATGCAATCTTTGTCCAGCTTGACCTTAGCATACTTCAGTCTGACTAGAAAGTGTCTCTTCTACAGAAGTGGAGTTCTTCTTGGTCTTCAACCCCGTAGTCCATTTCTGTGCAGAGCTCTAGTAATTGTCTTCTTTGAGACTACAATTCCTGACTTGGCTAAGTCATTCACTAGTGTCTTGGCAGTTGTTCTGCGGTCTTTAGACACATCTTAGTCTTAAATATTTCCCTTCCTACCTCTGCCAGGTTTGTTCTGTATTGTGTGGCTTTCTTTGAATTTCTTGATGATGTTTCTCACTCCAGTTCTTGACACTTGGAAACACCGTTATATTTTGTAAACCCTTTTGTATACCTTTCTACCTTTCAGTATTATAAAATCATAAAAGAAGAGTGAGTCCCGGGTCTCCCTTACGAAGTTTTCGATCAACATACGGCAAAGTCATTCCACTACTTCTTTAAAATGGCATACTTCCTGTTCGGTAACGGCCACATCCGTAAACTTATTCAGGTCACTTTCCTTGTCGTACAGATCTTCATCTAGTCATCTAGCCCGTTCACCGAACTACTTTCAGATGGGTCCGCGCTCGACCCGCGCACGTTGAGGTGTAGCCACCACGTGGCGTGTGGCCACCATGTGGCACGTAGCCACCACAGTGTGATGAGCAACCGAATCAGAGTTCCCATATGAAGTTTACACTGTGTGTAAAAGGTATTCCTGAAAAGGCAAAGACACAAATTTACATATTTTCTGTCACCATCAGGAGGCGCTGTTATCAAACTTGACCATTTTTAAATAGACATCAGTAGTATTTAAGCTACACCTTTTTTTTTTTTTTACACACACGCGCAAGGCATGTACATGTCACTTGTGATCGCGCCCCCCACGCGCACCCCCCTACTCCACCCATATTTTGACATGTCATAAATCATAAGTGGGGTTTGTGTGTGTGTGTCTGAGACATGTGTTTATCAGTTGAATGGAGGACCACCATTAGTTTCTTTGTTTTTAATTAGTTTATTCTCTTTTTAAATTTTTTAATAAAGATGTGTTAAACTTTTTTAATTCTTCCACACTAAAAGAAAAAAAGAATTTATCTGTATTCATTATCTGTATTCATTTTCTCACAATGTTATCAACAGGATATTAGTGTTTTAAAAATCACTAGAGAGGTGGTTGCTCTCACATCATTGTAGGAGGTGTGTCTATTTCTTACATTACAAGTATTTAGTTGTCCTGGTGCACCCAATTTACCTCAAACTACAACTGTGGGACATCGTTTACTGCATATTTCCTCTTTATACTGACGCTGAAGGCATCATATCGACACTGCAACTATTTTCAAGCCATACTGCTACATTTTCATCCTGAGAATTCAAACCGAGAATCTTCTGCTTTTGCGCTCTACACATGGCTAATACAGGTAATCATTTTGATGTATTTACTCCAAAACATCACATAAATATTGACGATGCGCAACTGCTCATGGGTCCTAAAAAGAAAAGATAAGCATCCCTACATGTATCCCATTTTCTGGATCAAAAAGCATGGTTTCCTATGTACGGGTGGCATGTGCAGGACTGTAGGGTTTCAGGATATTTGTTTGATCAAGGAACTGTATGCCTCTACACGAGAGAAGCTGATGTAATGTTTCTACAAGGAGTAACTCCTCACATACGATTTATTGCCAAGGACTGGGATTATTTCAGAAACAAAATCTGTAAAGAGTTGAATAACTCAAAAGGCGTGTATGCAGTGCAATGGAATAAGTCAAAGTATGGAGAAACCTATCGTGTAGAGACGGACTTGGAGGTCTATGATCCTGAATCATGCATATTTTTCAGACAGTGTATGGACAATGCTGTTACTCGCGACGCCCGAAAGGGTACTCCGTATGAAGACAAACTCTATGCCCTCACATCTGAAGAGTGGGAGACGTGGTTCACCAATGGATTTCTAGTTCAGTGGAGCGAATGGGAGAAAACTCTAGCCATTTTAGTAAACAAAATAGATGGGCAGTTCCAGGCAGATCCAGTGGACATGTCGCCTTATTCCTCAGAAAACGAGGAAGTACGTTATTTATTAACATGCATTGACATGTTGTCAAAATATGCTTGGGTGCCTTGCCTGAAAAACAAAAGCGGTAGATGTGTTAAAGATATTCTAGAGACTAAGGCATGCATTGTAGAATGCTTCGATAGGACTCTGAAAACTAAGATGTGGAAATATTTAACGTCCAATAATTCCAGACAATATGTCGACATTCTGCAAGACTTGTATAATAACGGTTATCATCGTAGCATTAAAATGAGTCCGTCCAAGATAACGAAAGACAAGGAACACATTGTTTTTAAAAACCTGTACCCAAAAAGGACAAAGATTTGATTCACTTTAAATATAAAATTGGTGATATGGTGAGAATTTCAAAATTGAGAGGTTCTTTTAAATTATAACAGAATTATACAGAAGAATTTTTTACTGTGGCCGAATGTGTACCACGAAGGCCTCTACTTTTTACACATTAAAAGACTATAATGGATAAATATTAGATAAGAACCTTTTATGGACCAGAACTGCAAAAAATATTATTGATAAAAACCAGACCTTTAAAATAGAAAAGATCTTATCTAGGAAAAAAAGAAGGGGTCAGAATATGGCATTAGTCAAATGGGTTGGATGGCCTGATAAATTTAACTCGTGGATTTTGGAGAAACAAATCATTCAACTGCAGTAACAAGTTCTAAACAGGCTGTATACCAAGACATTATCCGACACGGTCGGCAAGGAATTTTTTGTAACATTGCCAAGCAATTCTTCTACATCATTTTACCCCAACAACACAATAGCAAACTTTAGAACAAAGCTACCCCAGCCTTTTCAATTTAATGTCCCTTATGAACTGGGGCTAATAGAAATTCAATATCCTAAAACATGGCCAAGCTTTCCACCAAAGATGCAGAATTTGTTGTGTTTGACAAAGAGATAAACAAGAGGGCCTGCCTAGCAGCGACCCCTGGATTCTACTCAACTATGCAGCAGATAATAACAGAGATAAATAAATGCCTGTCCGTTAACGGTATGGACTACATCAAACTTCAGTATAATACCATAAAAAATAGAGTATTTGTTTTACCGATAAGAGACGTGCAGTTAACCTTTTGAGGAAAACTTGCTCAGATGTTGGGATTTATACCCGGAGAAGTCTTTGAAACTGCAGAGGATACTATATTAACCGATGAAGAAATACCACCAGAATTGTATACAGCACCACATCCTGCAGATATAGAAGTGGGAATGTACAATATTTTTGTTTACACCGACATTGTCGATTACCAAACTGTAGGGGACAGCTAAGTCCCCCTTTTAAGAATTGTTGATATTGTTGGAGCAAACAATCGAATGATAACAAGAACGTACGACAAACCACGCTATCATAGGCTCTGTAAAATGCATATCGATAGCACTGAAATATCGCTCAAGTCGGATCAGAACCAACACATACCTTTTACATACGGAAAACTAATAATAAAACTAAACTTCAGACCAGTTAAACATCACCTTTAAACAAGGAGCAAGAATGTATCAACTGTACGTGAACAACATGGACAAATATGTAGCGTACTACACGACTCAAGCAGGTGGGGATTTACCCGGGGTACAGGGGTCTCAGCTCACAATATGGCGCGGGTCTTGGAGGTATTGTCCACGGTTTGTTTAGCTTTTCCTTTGCTCAAGAAAGGATTTACAGTCGCTGCCCTACATCTGAAAACAGCCGCTAAAACATTGTTTCAGGCGTGATTACCAAAGTTGTGGGCCGCTATGGTTGCAGACAGCAAAACTGGTCAGGAATACTGGCGATGTCAAGTCACGCAATGAAACGGCCTCCTGGACAAAGGGGGGGGTTCCCAAACCAAAAAAAGGTTTTAAATAAGAAGCACAACACCAAGGCAAAGAAAAATACACAAGCAAAGCGAAGGAAGTCGACTAAACGCAGCAAGACAAGAACCAAAGCTATATTCTAGCAAGAATGGCTTTGGTACATAATATGTCAAAAGAATGTGTAAAATCGGAATTTGATCTGTTTCTGGTGCCTTTAATGCAAACAAGTATTGAAAAAGCGTCTATGTTGAAATACCCCCAAGTTTTTGTTTCAGCAAGCAGTGAAGACTATCTGGATCTAAACAACAATTATCTTTATACACACGTCAAGATCACCAAGGCTAATGGAGGAAATCTTGCACAAGAAGATGAAGTGGGATTTATTAACTACCCTGGATGTACAATATTTTCACAAGTCGACATTTCTCTGGGCTGGACTCATAATACAATCATCAAACACGTATCCTTACCACTGCATTATAAAGTCTTCTGAATTATGGAAAGGACACTTTGGAAATACAGTTTGAATCTGGATTGTTTTGTATGGACACAGCGTGGCATATGGACGATATAACAGCTGGAGGGGACTGGTCAAGAGAATTAGTTATACGGAAAGAGGTTGCGTGGTAGAACTGATTGCGCCCATACACTCTGGTTTGTTTTTTTCAAGACAAGCTGTTGATAAACAGCATCGATCTAAAGCTTAAATTTACAAGAGCTAAAAATGAGTTTTGCTTAATGAGCAATACCTTAGATGACTTTCGTGTCAATATTCTGTCGGCGAGCCTGTTTGTGAAAAAGGTTACTGTATCTCCAGTGGTTAAAATAACCCATGCTAAAGCTCTAATGCATACTAATGTGAAATACCCCATTGACAGAGTCTGTCTCAAGAATTATAGTATCCCTGCAGGTACTCGTGTTTGTAATCAAGAAAACATATTTTTGGGACAGATACTGAAATTCATTGTGTTAGGATTTGTAGACCACGAAGCATTTACAGGTAGTCATGCTCGTAATCCGTTTAACTTCCGTTTAACATTACGACAGAATTTTTGTGTTTAAGCGCCAATGGACAGCAGTACCCCTCAAAACCTTTTCAACCTAATTTTGCCAGGAATAATGCCATTAGAGAATATCACCAATTGTACTCAACAACAGGAAAGTATCTTAAAAATCAGGCAGTAGCCATAAACCGTGATGAGTTTTGTAGAGGATCCAAAGTGTAGTAAAAAAAAGGCAACTGGACTTAGTTGAATTTCTTGAAGACGTTTCGCCTCTCATCCAAAAGGCTTCTTCAGCTTCTTGTAGAGGATATAGCTTGTTTTTTTTATTTTATTTAGCTCCTGATGAAGAGTGTGGCGATCATGTATCCCTTATAAAAAATGGTAATGTCAGATTAGAGGTACATTTTAGAAATCCCTTACAACGGACAATAGATCTAATATGTTTCTCGTCATACTCATCAATTCTAGCAATTTCTGCACGCAGACAAGTTCTGACGGACTCCTTTTAATTGTTGAATAGACTCCTAACATGAATACGATAGAACTCACAGAAACTCTTGATAAAATGTTTTAAAAAAGCCTCTTTTTAGGGGTGTTTGCCAGCAATCAACTTCCTAAAGCACCTATTAAAGAAAGACCTGCAGCATTAGTGGTAAATACAGACCCCTCTTACAGAAGCGGACAACACTGGTTGTTGGCAACCCTCCTACATATACGCAATTTCCTGAATCAACTGATCCCTTTCTGAAAAGAAATTGTATAACTATTCAACATTCGGCAAGACAAGTACAGGATGTTTGTACAGCAGTTTGTGGACAGCATTGTGTTTTCATTCTTTATCATATGGATATTGGACAAACTTATGATGAAGTGATGAGAAAATATAGCAACAACCTGTCTAAAAATGATGTAATGGTTTGTAAATTTGTAAAAAAAATATGTCCCTCAGTTAGTGTGCCGAAAAAGTGGTTATGCGTCTATACAATGTGTTCAAATGTGAAATATATATAACGAACGTAAAAGAGCATGCATAAGAATAAAAACATTTTGAGCATAAGATTATTGTTGTTTATTTTATTTAAAAACACACAAAACAATGACATAAATTTAAAAATCTATCCAATCTGTTAAACATGCAGCGGGAGATGAAAAAGGACTTGCTTCAACTTGTATTCTTGAAATCCGGAGTAACAGGTGTCTTTCTCTTAAGCTCTTCAATCTTTCTTTTCACTTGCTGATTCGGAACAACTGATAAAGGAACATTCAGTAAAGCCAATGACTGCAGGTATTCACTCCATCCTATAGGTCGTTGACTGTCAGGTATGTTGTGAGATGCCATTACGCTTTTTATCAAATCATAAACATGAGAACCTTCCAATACATTGCCGTTAAAAATAAATTCTCCTTGTCTAGTCCAAAAAGTAATAGGTTTTGAGGCCATCATTTTATCCAAAATGTGTTGAGCTTTTTTCCTGCTGTTTTTAAAATTTCATCAAATACATGATCTTTTGATTTGTCTTGACCATCTACACTGAAAGACTCTGATCTATAAACACTCGCTCGTTCGGGAGAGATAGAGTGAGCATGATCTGTTCTCTTTCCCTTTGCTTTCCACGGTGAGAAATCTTTGCAACGCCGCTGAATATTTTTTGGCCTTTCCATAAAGGTCTTCAGTTTTCTGATCCAAAATGTTTTTGATAGTACGGTCCAGTTCATTTTCTACAGTCTCTTGAATAGACTCCTGCGTATATAGTCTTTTTAAAAGATTAAGTTGTTTTTGAGGGACAAGATACATTTTCTGAGCATGTTCCATGATTCTCTATTATTGTCTTGAAGCAGAGACTCGTTATAAAAGGCTGAATCTACTGATTGTTAAAATAACTGTGAAACATTGTACTGCAATCTCTGTGGTCTGTCGGACCACAGAGATCTCTAAGTTTTGTGCACAAATAAATTTTTTCTGTTGAAACTTTCATTCCATTGTTGTGCCTTGGATTCTCTAGTATTAACCAGAGGTTTTTCCTGTTTATCTCTGATCACGCACCAATGGGCGGTTGGGCCTGCGGGTCCTGAAGGACTCCAAAATCCAACATGATTCAGCTGATTCAGTAGACATATCCTTTTATCGGCAATTAGTCTAATCCCCGCCTTCTTTTTCTTTAACTTTTGATACTGCGCAGGGTTTAAAAGTACCTTACCTTTTAAAACATTCATGGCTATCTCACACAATGTTTAAATAAGTTATTCAGAGGCGGATTTAATAATGTCTTTTCTCTGAGAAGGTGAATCATCAAGTATTTTTTCAATAAAGACAAGTTTCTCTTGATTCATGCAGACATGTTTTTATTTGTTTTTTGGCACATAGACAACAGGCACGTCTGAAAACAAATCTATTCTGAGACACAGATAATCAGGTGTTCTGGCTTTATAATCAATCAAAAGATACCCATAAGGAATACCTGTAGCATCCTCGAAGCATTCCATAAAAAATTTACTCTTCCCAGGAAACATTTGTCTCGACATAATCATGACTTGAGATTTATCTCGAGGGTTTTTAAACAAAACAAGGTAATTGGTATTTAAATTAATTGTCCTACTGACTTTTCCTTGAAAAAATAAATTTTGAACAAGATAAAAACAACTTAAATTTCTAAAATTGATTTGTCTAGCGAGTGTGAATGGACCAAAATGAGCGGACTGTCCGGTCTGGGTACAGGGTGTATTTACAGAGTTTATTACAAGAATGGGTGAACAAAAAACCAAGCCGAGGGATAACAAAAAACGAGGAGGCTCGAGCTGGCTTGCTGGGCTGCAATCTCCGGGGATTGTCTCTGAGAAAAAAAAAGAAAGATCGATCAGCAAACGTAAGACTAAGAATAGAAAAATCCCAAAAACGATTCAAGCAGTCACAAGAGGGAGGATCGTGCGAGTTACCGCTGTACTGAAACATGACGCGCTGACACCTGCCGCTGCCAAACCCAGGGTATATAAGGGAGAGGAAGTAATCAGGAGATGAGCTGCAGGTGCGTCGGGAAAGGCTCCTCCCAGCCAACCAGTCAAGCCTCCTGAAACAAAACAGAGCTGTACAGGAAGTAAAAAGCAGTGACAAAATAAAACACAGGAAATGGAAAACAGGACACGGAAGCCAGACCCTGACAGAGCCTTCAGTTACCAGGCTCCTCTCCTGTGGAACCAGCTCCCAATATTGGTTTGGGAGGCGGACTTTCTGTCTGTATTTAACGTTAAACTTAAAACCTTCCTCTTTGATAAAGCTTAAAGTTAGAGCTGGCTCAGGGAAACCTGAACCATCTCTTAGTTATGCTACAGACCTAGACTGCTGGGAGATTTCCTGTGGTGCACTCACACTCACTCTCTCAAACTTGGTATGAATGTGACTTAATTATGTGTCATTAACCTTATTTTTTTTCCTCTCTTCCAAGTCTGTGCCTTTCCTTCTGTCGTCTCTGTCCTCATCTTGTAGGCTGCAGGACCAAGTTCCAGTTTTAATGCTATTATTATTACTATCACTAACAGTAATACTGCTGTCATTATCATTATGCTTTGATTAAGAGTTCATCAGTACAATTTCTTATCAATAATCTCTGCTGCTGCTTGCATAAATGACACCGTAGTTCTGTAAACATGACATAACTGTCTGTGAAGATCCTTTTTTTTCTCTCCCAAGTCTGTGCCTTTCCTTCCGTCGTCTCTCTCTGTCCTCATCTTGCAGGCTGCAGCATAACCGATTATAAACTTGATACAACTGTATATTTGCTACTGGTCTCTCTCCCCTGCATAAATGTTACAAGATCGTAGGGTTTTTTGATTTCAGACTTCAACGTCTGTTTAGTTTGATCATTTCTGTTCCACAAACAATGGGAAAATTTTGTAAAATGTTGATTGAAAATGTGGAGAAAATGGTTCCGCACCATAGAAGCTAAGTGGATAGCTGTAGCTGCTAGCCAGTCCCCTGTAGTCGGTGCGGGCTGTAGTCCTACTGTAGCTCCCTTAGCTCCCCCAGCAGCTCCCAAGCAGCCAGGAGACCAGTGGGTGACTGTTCGTGGCAAGAAGCGTAGTCTTAAGCTGAAGACACCAGTTCATCACCAATTTAACATTTCCAACAGGAAACACACACCCGCCGAGAAACAAACTCTGGTAATCGGAGATTCCATTTTAAGGAACGTTAAGCTAGCGACACCAGCGGCCATAGTTAAATGTATTCCTGGGGCCAGAGCTGGCGACATAGAATAAAAGATAAACGTAAATATGGTAAGATTGTAATTCACGTCGGCAGTAATGACACCCGGTTACGCCAATCGGAGGTCACTAAAGTTAATGTTGAGTCTGTGTGTTCTTATGCAGACAATGTCGGACTCCGTAGTTTTCTCTGGGCCCCTGCCTAATGTGACCACTGACGACATGTATAGCCGCATGTCGTCATTTAGTCGCTGGTTGTCGAGGTGGTGTCCAGAAAACAACGTCTCTTTTGTAGATAACTGGAAAACCTTTTGGGGAAAACCTGGTCTTATGAGGAGGGACGGCGTCCATCCCACTTTGGATGGAGCAGCCCTCTTAGCTAGAAACATAGCTCACTTTATTAGACACCAAAACCCCTGACAATCCAGAGTTGAGACCAGGAAGCAGAGGTGCAGTCCTATACGCTCCTCTGTGCTTTTGCTGCAGCAGTCACCTTCCCAGCACCATATAAATTCTGTGTCCATCCCCCGGCCTCTTAAAATACTTAGCCAGAGAAAAACTACTAGAGGAGTGACTCACACAAACCTAATAAAAATAAAAACCATCACTCAAAGTGAATTTAAAAATACTTTAATAAAATGCGGGCTATTAAATATCAGGTCACTTTCCTCAAAATCACTTTTAGTCAATGATTTAATTATAGATAATCATATTGATCTTCTCTGCTTAACTGAAACATGGTTATAAGAAAGGGAATATGTAAGTTTAAATGAATCCACTCCCCCTACTCATATTAACACACATTGTCTACGAAGCACAGGCCGAGGAGGAGGGGTTGCAGCAATTTATAACTCAAGTCTGCTAATTAAACCAAAACTTAAACACAATTATAAGTCCTTTGAAATACTTACTCTTAGTCTTGCTCATCCAAACTGGAAACTACAACAACCTGTCCTGCTAGTTATTGTCTACCGTCCACCTGGCCCTTATTTAGAATTTTTGTATGAGTTCTCTGACTTTCTACCTGAATTAATTCTCAGCACAGATAAAGTAATTATTATGGGTGATTTCAATATTCATGTAGATATTGACAATGACAGTCTCAGCTCTGATTTTATGTCTGTAGTGAACTCAATTGGTTTTATTCAACATGTTAATAGACCCACTCATAGCTTTAACCACACTCTCAACCTTGTGCTGACTTACGGCATAAATGTTGAAAATCTAGTGGTTTTTCCCCATAACCCTCTACTCTCTGACCATTTTCTAATCACATTTAGTTTTCCGATGCTCATTAACAGTGGCCATAGAGATAACTATTACTATAGTCGAAATCTGTCTGAGATGACTGTATCTAAATTTAAGGAACGAGTTCCACTGGCACTGACATCTCTGCACAATATAAGTGTCATTATAAGCGAGGATCCCTGCCCAAACTTAACTCCCACTAAAATTGATGATCTTGTCAATAGTACAGTAATTGCACTACGTGAAACACTAGACTATGTTGCCCCTCTAAAAAGGAAGGTAGTGAGTCAGAGAAGGTTGGCCTCTTGGTATAACTGCACACTACGCACTTTGAAACAAACAAAACGCAAGCTAGAAAGGAAGTGGCGCTCCACTAACCAAGAGGAGTCCTTCTTAGCCTGGAGGGATAGTCTGTTAACATACAAGAAAGTCCTCCGTAATAGCAGAACATCCTATTATTCATCTTTAATAGAGGAAAACAAGAATAATCATAAGTTTCTCTTCAGCACCGTGGCCAGACTGACACAGAGTCATAGCTCTGTTGAACCAACCATCCCACTAACTCTAGGTAGTAACGACTTTATGATATTCTTCACTAATAAGATAACAACCATTAGAGAAAAAGTTAATCTCATCCTGCCAACTAATAATACAGATCTGTTGTCCTTGCAACCGCCTGTCGCATCTCATTTAGATAACTTCTTACCTATAGATCTCTCTGAGTTAAACGCAATAGCAGCAGGATCTAAACCCTCATCTTGCCTACTCGACCCCATCCCCACAACAATATTCAAGGAAGTTTTACCATTAATTAATAAGTCCATATTGTATCAAATAAATCTCTCTCTACTTACAGGCTACGTACCACGCTCTTTTAAAGTTGCTGTAATTAAACCCCTACTTAAAAAACCCACTCTTGACCCAGATGTTCTCGCTAATTATCGTCCAATATCTAACCTTCCGTTTATCTCTAAAATCCTCGAAAAAGCTGTAGCTGTCATGATCTGTCTCCTGGCTGGGGGATAGTTGAATTATTTCCTGTGTTTTATTTTTGTATTTCCTGTTTGTATGTGGTTTTTAACGTATGCTTTATTGAAGGCTGGTGGCACGGCCGGGCAGGCTGAGTAATCAGCACGGCTGCACCCAATCTCCTCATCAGGTCTCCTCTATTTAAGCCTGGATTTCCTGCGGCCTCCTTGTCAGCGCATCATGTTTGCCACGCCCGGTAACACACGGTTTTCTAGCCTCTGCGGTTTTGCTAAGTCTCTTGATCTTTTGTTAGTTTGGTTCCTTGGTTACTTTTTTAACTCCTCGTCTCCCCCTTTTCTAGACTCTGGTCACTCCCTGAGCTCAGCCCTGCCAGCCGGCTTGCCTCAGCGTTTTTCGTTTGGATTACTGGACTGGTCGCTTTTAGTTTGTTTTTTTGTAAATAAATCCTTTGTTTGTACTCTCTCGTCCCTGCCTTTTGGGTCCACCTTTAGTTCCCCTTTTTGACGATTTACTAGAATCGTAACAGTAGCAAGCCAATTGTGTGATTATCTGCTCAGCAACAACTTGTTTGAGGACTTTCAGTCAGGGTTTAGAAAACACCATAGCACGGAAACAGCACTACTAAAAGTCACAAACGACCTTTTGATGGCCTCAGATAATGGCCTTGTATCTATACTAGTACTGTTAGACCTGAGTGCTGTATTCGACACTGTTGACCATAACATTTTATTACAGAGGTTGGAGCATGTTATTGGTATCAAAGGAACCGCATTAAACTGGTGTAAATCCTACTTATCAGAGAGATCTCAGTTTGTTCAGGTTAATAAGGAGTTTTCTCTCCCTACTGGAGTTAATCATGGAGTTCCACAGGGTTCAGTTCTAGGACCACTTCTTTTTACTTTATACATGCTCCCCCCTAGGTAGCATTATTACAAACCACAAGCTAAATTTCCACTTGCAGATGACACACAGTTATACATATCCATGAAGTCATATGACAGTAATCAAGTTATAAAGCTCCAGGAATGTCTCACAGAAATTAAGACCTGGATGACACATAACTTCTTACTTCTTAACACTGATAAAATGGAAATTATGTTGCTCGGCCCCAAACACCTTAGGGAAACTATACCTGAGCATTTAGTCACGGCATTACCATGGCCTCCAGCTCTACTGTAAAGAACCTTGGAGTTACTTTTGACCCAGATTTATCATTCGACTCACACAAACAACAAGTTTGTAAGTCATCCAACTTCCACCTGCGCAACATAACTAAAATCAGAAACATCCTGTCATTAAAGGATGCTGAAAAGCTTGTTCATGCTTTTGTTACATCTAGACTAGATTACTGTAATTCACTATTATCTGGTTGCTCAAATAAATCTCTAAAGAGTCTTCAGTTGGTCCAGAATTCAGCAGCACTGGTATTAATGGGAACTAGGAAAAGAGAGCGCATCACTCCAGTGCTGAGCTCTTTACACTGGCTCCCTATTAAATTTAGAATAGAATTTAAAATCCTCCTCCTCACATATAAAGCACTCAGAGGTCAGGCCCCGTCTTACCTAAAAAACATGATTATTTCTTACCACCCAAATAGACCACTGCTTTCAGCCACCAAGCTCCTCTCCTGTGGAACCAGCTTCCACTGTGGGTCCGGGAGGCAGATACTGTCCCTACATTTAAAGTTAGACTTAAGACTTTCCTTTTTAATAAAGCTTACAGTTAGGGCTGGTTCAAGTTAACACTGAGCCATTGCTTAATTATGCTGCCATAGGCCTAGACTGCTGGGGGAACTAATTGTTCTTAATGTTACTTATTCTTGAATCATCCTGGTCTCTGTCTTTCTTGTCTTTTCTCTCTGTGAATTTTTGATGCTTTGTTTGTAACTTTTAATCTGCTGAACTTGTCTCTGTACATGTGACACCTACTGCACGTCTGTCCGTCCTGGAAGAGGGATCCCTCCTCTGTGGCTCTTCCTGAGGTTTCTCCCATTTTTTCCCTTGCCACTAATCCCAGTTTCAAATGATCCTGAGGATCCATTCATTCTGTCGCCATCAATGCTTCTAACCCAGAAAACTGGAGTCCCACCTCCACCTGGAGACTTTACAAATAAAGATCTCCTCACCTAGCAGTGGAGACAACTACAGGCTCTTGCCAACAGATTCTGGAGTTGTTGGAGTCGAGAGTACTTGCCAACCTTGCAGTGCCGCAAGAAATGGACCACACCTCACCAAAATCTGCAAGTAGGAGATATTGTACTTCTCAAAGACAGTCAAGCTACCCGCAACAACTGTCCCATGGCTATGACCACAAAGGCCTTCTCTGGAGGTGAGGGAAGTGGAACTGAGGACCACAAATCAGGGACATTCAAAAACTTTCTTCAGGCCAGTGTCAGAAGTTCTTACTTCTTACTAAAGACTGAGAGACTCACATAGTTCATGGGGGGTCAATTAATGACCTCACAGAGGTCAGGTGGGGAGTGTGTTGCCTTTCAGGCATAAGTTTGAATGAACTTTTATTTTGAAGGAGCTTTTATTTTGAAGGGCCATTTTCAACCTGAGATGTTCTTGGTTCACAGGTTGTTTGGGTCAATAGTTTGAGGAGGCTAGCTGAACGTGCAGAGCTACTTTTCTGTGTTCAAACACAATCCCGGATCAGCCCCCAATTTGTTACGTGAGCATCTCACAAGGAATTGTGGCAGCAGGTAGAGGACAAGAGTTAATTCAATTCAAGTCAACAGAGAAAAGAAAGGGAAACAAAACTAAACAAAACAGAGAGAAACAGAATAAAGAGAACACAATTTAACACTTCAGCTTATTGTGCCTAGGCCTAGGTCTTAGACAGTCAGAATGGCGTAGGTAAGATCTTACAGTTACTTGTACTCGTAGGCTTTTGGCTTCAATTCAATGATCCAAATGGGAATAGGTGCCTCCAATCCAGAGATGGCGATGGAGGTGAATCCAGTGCAGTTGCGCTCCTTCAGGGAAATGGTGTCTTCAGGGAAGTCCTCAGCAGTGCTGGAGGGAAAAACTGTTAGTGAGCAATGAGCCCTAACAGCCCTGAAGTGTGAGTGTCCCTCTGAGGTGACCTGAGCCAGGAGCAGAGGGAGGACAGCTGAAACCTCAATCAAGTCTCAGTGACGCCTCTGTGAATTTTCTGATGGTGAATCATATGAAGTGTCTCTCCTCTGTCGTCAGTTGGGCAACACGGTGTTAACTCTGGATGCTTTCTTCTTTTCATGATCAAACTGAGTTGAGTGTGTTTCATCCAGTAGACATCAATGACAGAGTACAGTATAGTCACATGAAAGTCAAGTTACATTTCTTAGCCATTCAAAGTAATACATGGAATCATCTTAGTCGTTCAAAGTAATACAAAAAATCTATGACAGGCATAAGTTTGAATGAACTTTTATTTTTGAAGGAGCTTTTATTTTGAAGGGCCATTTTTGAGCCGAGATATTCCTGGTTCACAGGTTGTTTGGGTCAATAATTTGAGGAGGCTAGCTGAACGTGCAGAGCTACATTTCTGTGTTCAACCACATGTATTTCATCACTGTAAACGCCACAGAGGCAATGTCGTAAGTGAATAATTTAATAGTTACATTCAGAAGTTAATGTTAAAAGGTACTATTTACATGAAGAATACATTTACATGAAGAACATCTTCATTTATAAGGAAGAGTTTAGATAGTTGTATAGCTAAAGTTCGGAAGAAGCCTCTTGGATGAGAGACGAAACGTCTTCAAGAAATTCAACTAAGTCCAGTTGCCCTTTGTTGCTACACTTTTGGATACCATGACCTGGATGACTGAGAATCTTCACAGACAGTTATGTCATGTTTACAGAACTACAGTGTCATTTATGCAAGCAGCAGTACAATTTCTGATGAACTCTTAATCAAAGCATAATGATAATGACAACAGTATTACTGTTAGTGATAGTAATAATAGTAGCATTAAAACTGGAACTTGGTCCTGCAGCCTACAAGATGAGGACAGAGAGAGACGACGGAAGGAAAGGCACAGACTTGGGAGAGAGGAAAAAAAATAAGGTTAATGACACATAATTAAGTCACATTCATACCAAGTGTGAGAGAGTGAGTGTGAGTGCACCACAAGAAATCCCCCAGCAGTCTAGGTCTGTAGCAGCATAACTAAGAGATGGTTCAGGTTTCCCTGAGCCAGCTCTAACTATAAGCTTTATCAAAAAGGAAGGTTTTAAGTCTAACTTTAAATAAAGAGAGAAAGTCCGCCTCCCGGACTGACATTGGGAGCTGGTTCCACAGGAGAGGAGCCTGTAACTGAAGGCTCTGCCTCCCATTCTACTCTTATGGACTCTGGGAACTACAAGTAAACCTACATTTTGGGACTGAGTGATCTGTTGGGATGATAAGGTGAAACTAGATCTTCACGGGGCCTGACCATTAAGTGCTTTGTATGTGAGGAGGAGGATTTTAAATTGAATTTTAAACTGTACAGGGAGACAGTGTAGAGAATCTAACACTGGAGTGATGTGGTCTCTCTTACTAGTTCCTGTCGGAACTCGTGCTGCAGCATTTTGAATTAACTGAAAAGTTTTAACAGACCTACTGAAACATCCAGATAGTAGTGAGTTAATACAATAATCTAATCTTGATGTAACAAAAGCATCAACTAATTTTTCAGCATCCTTTAAGGATAAAATGTTTCTAATTTTCATAATGTTCCACAGGTGGAAAAAGGCTGTTTTGGAAATTTGTTTAATGTGTGATTCAAATGATATATCCTGGTCAAAAATAACTCCAAGTTTCCTTACAGTGGAAGTGGATATAATGGTGATGTCATCTAAAGCGAAAGTTTGTCTCTAAGGTGTTTAGGGCCGAGTATAATAACCTCAGTTTTGTCTGAGTTTAGAAGTAGGAAGTTACAGGTCATCCAGGACTATCTTCAACTCCAGGAATATCTTTAAGTCATTCCTGGAGTTGAACAACCTAATTTATTTCTTCCGGCCTCATTGATAAATAAAGCTGTGTGTCATCTGCATAACAATGAAAGTGTATGTTGTGCTTTCTAATAATGTTCCCTAAAGGAAGCATATATAAGGTAAAAAGTATAGGCCCGAGGACTGAGCCCTGTGGAACTCCATAATTAACTTTTGTCTGCAATGAGCCATTGTCATTAACATGTACAAACTGGAATCTATCAGACAAGTATGACTGAAACCAGCAGAGGGCAGTACCTGTGATCCCTAAAGTCTGCTCCAGTCTCTGCAGTACAATTTTATTATCAATGGTGTCAAATGCAGCACTGAGATCTAACAGGACAAGTATAAAGACCAAACCATTATCTAATGCCAAGAGGAAGTCGTTGGTAACTTTAACTAGGGCTGTTTCTGTGCTATGGTGTAATCTAAATCCTGATTGGAAATCTTCAAACAGCCTGTTACTATGCAAATATTCACATAATTGATTTGCAACTGCCTTTTCTAGTATTTTAGAAACAAAGGGAAGATTTGATATTGGTCAATAATTGGCTAAAACATCTGGGTTGAGGGTAGCTTTTTTAAGAAGAGTTCCTTATTATCCAGTACATATCCGGATTAATTTGATTTAGTATGGAGTGATTCATTAATGGAAGAACATTTTTAAACAGTTTGGTTGGGATGGGATTTAACTGACAGGTTGACGGTTTTGATGAGGATACTAGTGATGTTAATTCTGGGAGATCTATAGGGGAGAAACTGTGTAACTGTATATCTGGTGCTTTTAAGGTTATTGTGCTAAAAAGTGTCTCATTACCACTAGGAGAGAGGAGGTGGTCATTTTTTTTCTTACTGATGTTACTTTAATTCACAAAGAAATTCATGAAGTCGTCACTGCTCAGTGTTAAGGGAATAGACGTCTCAGTAGAGCAGTAACTCTGTGTCAGCCTGAATACAGTGTTGAACAGAAACTTTGGATTATTCTTGTTTTCTTAAATTAAAGAAGAATAATAGGCTGCTCTAGCTTGACAAAGGGCTTTTTTATAAGCTACAAAACCGTCTTTCCAGGCTACGTGAAATTCTTCTAGATGAGTGGAACGCCATTTTCTATCTATCTATGCAAAGCGTGTTTAACAGTGGGAGTATTTGAATTAAACCATGGTGCTACTCTCCTCAGATTCATCACTTTCTTTTTCAGAGGGGCAACACTATCTAATGTAGTACGCAGTGAAGCTGCTATGCATGAAAGTGTGTGTAAAATCATAACTGTTAACTTCAGGTGGACTTAGACATGGCACAGAGTTAAATAATGGCTGCAAGTATTAATGTTATTATCGGACAGGCACAGACTGTAGTGGTATTTTTTCTTAATTTTATTGTAGTTAGTTATTGTGCAATTAAATGTGAGTAAATAATGGTCAGTTAAGAGGGGGTTTTGGGGAGAAATATTTGTTTTCTATATCTATGCCATAAGTGAGTACAAGATGGAGGGTGTGACTAAGGCAGTGACTGGGTTTATTCACATGCTGAGTGAAGTCAATGGACTCTAACAGTGAATTAAATGCAGAACTAAGACTATCACTTTCAACATCTACATGGATGTTGAAATCCCTCACAATTATGATTTTATCTGTCCTTAGCACTAACTCAGTTAAGAATTCAGAGAACTGTCATTATTCAATCGTTGGCTGTCACGGTGGTGTCCAGAAAACAACATTACTTTTATAGATAACTGGCTTTCTTTCTGGGGAAAACCTGGTCTCATGAGGAGAAATGGTGTCCATCCCACTTTGGATGGAGCCGCTCTCTTGTCTAGAAATATAGCAAAGTTTATTAGAACTCCAACACTATGACAGTCCAGAGGTGAGACCAGACAGAGTTGCAGTCTTACACGCTCCTCTGTGCTTCTTTTCGAGCAGTCAACTCCTCAAAAACCATCCATGTAGATGTTGAAAGTAATAGTCTTAGTTCTGCATTTAATTCACTGTTAGAATCAATTGGTTTCACTCAGCATGTGAATAAACCCACTCACTGCCTTAATCACATCCTTGATCTTGTACTCACCATTATACTGACCATTATTTAATCACATTTAATTGCACATTAACTAACTACAATAACGTAAAGAAAAAATACCACTACAGTCTGTGCCTGTCTGATAATAACAGTGCAGCCATTTTTTAACTCTGTGTCATGTCTAAGTCCACCTGAAATGAACAGTTATGATTTTACACCCACTTTCATTGATAATCTTGATAATGCAGCAGCTTCACTGCGTACTACATTAGATAGTGTTGCCCCTCTGAAAAAGAAAGTGATGAATCTGAGGAGAGAAGCACCATGATTTAACTCCCATACTCACTCTCTTAATCAGGCTTTACGTAGATTAGAAAGAAAATGGGGTTCTACTCATCAAGAAGAATTTCATGTAGCCTGGAAAGTGTTTGATTGTAATAATTTAGGGAAAATCTATAAAATAACGGTACTTTTCTGCAGAAGACTTAGCATTGTCACTTTATGAAAGGGTTTGATCATAATAATTTAGGGAAAATCTATAAAATAATGGTACTTCTCTGCAGAAGTCTTAGCATTGTCACTTTATTTAAAGTGTTTGATTGTAGTAATTTAGGAAAAATCTATAAAATAATGATACTTTTCTGTGAAACTCTTAGCATTGTCACTTTATTAAAAGTGTTTGATCATAATAATTTAGGGAAAATCTATAAAATACTGTCCTGCAGAGCATTGGATGAAAATTTCTGTAAAAGTAATGTTTCTGGACTTTATTTGAATTAGGATATTTTACTTTCATATTTCGGTTTTTGTTTGGCAGCTTTTTTACAGTTTTTTTTTTTTTTTTTTTTTTTTTTTTTTTTTTTTTTTTTTTTTACAGTTTTACCAAATTAAATTCAGAAATTTGGGGTCTTGTTACAGTAATTGTCTTAAATCAGAGGTTTATGTTACAAAACCTTAAAACCTTATCTTAACAATGCACAGGTTCTTGACAACTTGACAACATATCAACAGAAAAATTTGTTTACTTGCATTTAAGTTTCAAAATAGAAAAAAAAACTCTAAAATAGAGACTGACTTTGCCCCTTGATGAAAAAAAAACAGACAAAAAGATAACTGAATATACATTTTTTGTGTGGATGTAAAAACACCATTGGAGTTCAGCAGCCTATTATTAACTGATATACTATAAATAAAAGAGACTGACAATGAAAATGGTTTTATACCTGTAATTATTTGATTTAACCTATGTGACATATGAAGAGGTTTACAGAGGTATGCATGTACATACAGTGCAATCTGAAATACACTTATATTGTTAAATGAGTTTTTATCAACTGTCTTCAAGTTTCTCCATACTGATGAATATTTATGTTGCTCCAAGTTAGGACACCTTGTTATTTAAATTGTTTTCAGATGATTTTTCATTTCAAGAAACAGAGGTACTTAACCCTTCAAACTAAGCATCTGTAGTTTGTGAGCAGGAGAATCCACTTCTGAAACTTTTGTCAGCCTCTTTGTGTTTTCAGTTGCTGTTGCAGCCATCTGTCTTGACATCAAACAAATCACTTCCTTCCTCAAGAGATTCTTGAGTGTTAAAGCTGAAATTTGTAATTTTTAGTTCATCTAGAGGAGAAGCTTGAGATTGCAACAAAGAAATGCTCCTCTGCTCACCCCTCCCTTCCCTGAGAACTACGGTGACCTTTGCCGATAAAAATGCCATCGTCAAGTTCTCATATAAAGATTTGTTCATAATTTTAACTTGTGTATATTGTAATTGTATCGACCATAGACGTGTATGATAGTGAAACGTATTATTTTTTCATATCTTGTTAGCATTTGCTCGCTAACCGTGGGCTAACTGTCATCAACGAGTCGTTAATAAAGTAGTAATAATTGCATTCAGTCAAAATGGTAGAGAAAGAGAGAGAGTGGTGTGTTTGTGGTAGAGGAGCAGCAGACGAGCAGCTGCCTCCACACAAGAGAAGAAGAGAAGCCCCTCACACAAGAGACACATAACACAGGTTTGTACTGATAATATTGTATGATTTTCTTACCTCTGTTCACTAACAACTACAGAAATACAGTAGATATTTATATAACATTAACATCTCTGTATTTTACACCATACTGTAAATAACAGTGTAATCTATAACATCAGTTAGATGTGTCAGCTCATTAGAACAGTTGTTGCCTGACTAACATCTGCTAAATGCATTATCAAGACATTTAAACATGGTAAGGTCAAGACCTTTTGGCAGCTTCGTTTCTTGGAGCAGGGAAATTAACTTGTCACCACCAGCTACTGCATTTGGAACATCAGAAAAAAGTTTCCTGATTTTCAAGGGCAATTCACAGGTTTCATAATTGGCCTGTAAATGTCATTCTAGGTCTGACAGTTTCACACAATGCCACAAGTATTCAAACATCTCATTGTTCATATCAGGGCATCAGTCTTTCATTTCATATATGGTTCTAGTTTTTATAATTGATAATAATGTATTTTATGTTCAGCTTTTTCTGTATTAATTTTTTACACTAATTGACTTATATTTATACTTGTATATTCTGCTGATTCAAACTGAAGAGGAAATAAATAATTAAAGCTGAACAGATATACCTGCTGTATTCATTTCAATACTATGCCATATAATTATCTTTACAGTAACAGGAAGAAACTGCCTGAGAGGCACCATGATTCAGTGTTTTATTGTTCAGTGAAACAAGTGTGGTGAACTCCAGCTGTTTTCATTCCACGTCAGCAGCTGTCTGCAAGCCCGGTTCTGTTGAAGACAGTGATATTACATATTAGGATCAAATCAGTGTATGATTGTTGTAGATGTGCTGAAATAAAGGCAAATGTCTGATTTGTGTCTGCACCAAAAGTGATGTGGATGGTGCAGGGATGGGTAGATCTAAATCGTTCTCCCTGGGGATAATCTGGTGTACATATCTTATCATGGTGTACATAGAAACATTTTCCTGTCAGGTATGAGTTATTAAGTGTGACTGTCAAGAGATTATAAACTGATCAAAAATTTACCTTACACTGATTGGTGGAAGATACTCCTCATCAACATCATCTTGGGTTTGACAGTGAGGGGAGCCTTCATTTGCCAAATCAATTCTGTAAACAGGACATAAAACATAAGGACATAGTCAGAGAACTGTAGACACAACATAACACCAAACAGTAACAAATGAAAGGTTCAGTGAACATATTTTCCTCCATGTCCTCCTTTTTTGCAATCCACATGTCATATAAGCTGCAAAAATGAGGATTTTAAAAATAAAATTCATGTGAATATAAAACCAATGACAAAGTGTAAAGACCTTTGTCCAAGGCTGTGAACATCTGAGATCTCAGATGACTGTTAAACACTCATCTCTGTAAGGTATTGTGTGTGACACATTAGGATATGCAAAGGCAACAATAAACTTAAATATATAACCCTGTGAACAATCATCTTTTTTCTTTTATAGTAATATATTACTGCACAACTACAGTAGCTTGCCTGTCTGTCCTATTTGAAACAGCAGTGCTGGACAGTGTTGGTGCTGTGACATGAAAATATTGTCTCTTTAATAGTGTTGATGTTGCTGACCTCTCTCACAGCTGTAAGAAACAATAGGAATATTTCAAACATCTGAATTATAACCACAGTTGAATACACTGTGTTTCATGTTCTCACCCAAAAGAGCACAGAGAGAGAACAAACCCTCCTAATCCCCCTCCATTTTAGCAGCTAATGTGTTATCTGCCAAAGTGGGGAGGGTCTGCTCACCTACACAAAGACCCACCTGGACAACAAGACCAGGTCAAAAAATGTCATGCAAAATGCTTGCAAAATAATTAATTGTTATTATGTCAGTAGAATATTTGTGGAGTTTGCAACGTTTCTATTCAAACAAGAGTTGAAGTGGTTCATATTATGTGCATTAGCAACTATACCCGTAAAATACAACACAAACACTGCCCTGTGTTCGAGTTACTTCCATCAAGCTACAAACAACATTTAGATGAGTATGTGAAATTACCTGTTCAGCAGAAAACATGCAACGTCTGTTCCTCATCAGTGATTCCACTTGGAAAAGGCAACAGCGATGTTTACTCATTTTCTGCCGCTGTCTGTTACGAATGCATTTCCACTGTCACGTTTCTTTTCTCTGAGGACGTAGGTTCAGGTGCCAGTGCTGTTTCTTCAGAAGCACAGTAAATACCCTTAAGAATACTAAAAATATCCCACATTTAACTTTTCTCGGCACTCGCTCCATCTTGCAGCTATGTCACGTGACTTACTTTCTTCGTCGCTGGAGCCGGAAACTTCACCTTATGTTTGTCAACATCAAGCTCCTGTAGAAACATGGTCGTGTTGCGATTCTGGAGGATTATGGAGCCACGGTCCGCGATTATGGGGCTAATTCTAAGGCTACAGAAATAATACAGCAATTACATTACAGCGATCATACAATATTAGCACACCGATTATAAATAGTAAATGTGATTTTTGATAATAAAGCAACCAGAAATATTACAAACAGCCCCTTTAAGTTTTTCGCTTCCACTTGTTAACTGTTTCAGTCTTGTAGCCAGAAACAATGTTGTCAGCCACTTCTTCAAAATAGCTTCCACACTGTCTTGTGTGTTAGGCAGAGCATAATTTCATCCATATATATACACAATATAAACAGGTGTTTATTACCTCCTCGTAAAATGACGTGACAACAAGTTCCATGCCCATATATGGAAAGACTCCCCAACAACAAATGGTGGCGTGCACCCCCAACAAAGGAGCTCACACGTTATAAAACATGCATGCTCAACCTATATAAGAGACACATGAAAAAAGGTGTCTCTTATATACTACTAACATGCAACACTAAATGAGGTGTAATGGAATAAATTAGAAAAAGGTCTAAATGAAAAATAATTAGAGGGATACTAGTGGTACTCAGCGAGTTCAAATTTCTAATAAACATATAAAGTTTCTGGCAGAGAAGTTGGACAGACAGATCTCACCACTAATAAATGAAAGAGAATAAAAAAGAATGGGACCTGGAGCATCTTTCTAAGCTGTGTAAACAGATTTTTTACAAGGGGGCAGTGTTTTATATTGAATGACGGTGGCACAGAGTGGACTAGCTGAGCACCACTGAGTTCACAACTGATGAATATGACTTCATACAGGTTTATTTATAATCTTCTCTAATGACAAACACAAAAAAACATACTTCAGCTCACACACACTGCTCAGGAGCCTTCATGATTCCATGTCATTTACCAGAAAAATATGATGTTTTAAACTGAATGCTGCCTTCACTATTGTCTAATTTTGTAGTTGTTCATAAAGGACATGAAAATGTGTGAAATGGAAAAATGTGTGGCTTGCCTTCAATGTTTACAGTGCTATTGCTTGGTACTGATTTAATTTTATTTTCAGCACAACATTGCATGTGTGACTAAACCAAATCCAATATTATAATAGAGATGTACTACTAATCCAGATCTAAGAACAGAACCCAGCAGCGCAGACTCTGAAAAACCTCTGTGGCCCAACACAGCTTTTAATCACAACTCTGACTGATACAGATTTTTCTTTTTTCCATCTGAAATACATCACTCCATCTTGTCTGACAAGCGCATATAGAAGTTTTCAATCAAACAATTGTTTGTTTGTCTTTGAGCAGCTAAAACTTAAAAAGTTACAAAATTCAGATTTGGGGATGTAGATTATGGCCCAAGGAAAAAAATCGAATTTTTACAAATTAAAGAGGTGATCACAAACAACATTATATAAGTCAAAAAATGATATATACAAAATTATATACATGTATATAAATTATATAATTATATAGGTTATAAATAATAATTTTCATAGTTGCACCTATTCTGTTTTCATGTTTTTGATTTCTCAGCTTTATACCATCAGTTAAGCATGCAATTTTTTTAAGAAATTGATCATTTCTTTACCTATACCTAAACAAGAACAATTAAACTGGTTTACTTGTTTAGAGCAAATGCAATGTCTGCTGTTGTAGTTTATTTTTTAATTGAAGTCCAATTAATACTAGGACACTTGAGAATTTACCTGCCTCTAAAAAAAAATAGTGATTTGTTAAAAAATAACACAACTACTGATGAAAAATGACTGCAATTTATAGTGTTACGTTTATATCAATAGTGCCTCATAAAAACTTGGGTAGGCCCTCGAAGAAATTATTAGATTTTTATGGTGATCCGGATTCCGGATTTTTTTTTTTTTTTACAATTAATAACAATAACAATTAATGACCTTGTGGAATTGATATTGATAATTAAGCAGCCATGTCTGGAGGTTCTGTAATCAGTTACTTTCTGTAACTGATTTTTACTTTGAAAGGCCCAGCAGGAAGCTCGATGTTGTTTAACGTCGTGTAATTTGTCTCAACTCTCTTTACTGACAGCAGTGTGAGAGTGGAACGACTCAGCGGATAGACCGTGGCACCCACGGTGGTCGCCTGTCACCTCGCACGTCCCGCTTTAAGTAACCGACACCGCGCGCTGTCGATGCGCGCAGCCGCCGCCAAAACCACGCGCTCCCTCCCACCCGAGCCGAGAGCTCGAACCCTAACCTGAAAAACTCTGGACTCGACAAGTACATCTCAGGAACTGAACCTCCATCTCTCCGGGTCTGAATGACGGGCGGTCGCTTTGACTTTGACGATGGTGGCACTTACTGTGGAGGCTGGGAGGACGGGAAAGCCCATGGCCACGGCGTGTGCACGGGACCCAAGGGCCAGGGCGAATACGCGGGCTCCTGGTCCAGCGGGTTCGAGGTGGTGGGCGTCTACACCTGGCCCAGCGGGAACGTGTACCAGGGTTACTGGACGCAAGGCAAACGTCACGGACTCGGCGTGGAAACCAAAGGCAGATGGATTTACCGGGGAGAGTGGGCACACGGTTTCAAGGGCAGGTACGGAGTCCGACAGAGTCTGAACACACCGGCAAGGTACGAGGGCACCTGGAGTAACGGACTGCAGGACGGATATGGCGTGGAGACGTACGGGGATGGAGGTGAGAGGTGGTGGACATCAGGGGAGCAGCAGGGGTAGACATTAGGGGGAATTAAGGGGGTCATTAGGGAAAACATCAGAGTATGGGGATATCAGGGAGATAAAGCTGGATTTTCCAGGGACAACCTTTTAATTTTTTCCCTTGAAATAATTTAGCTGTATTTTATTTGATTAAAAAGTAATCTAGGAACACTTTCAGATTAAAAAAATAATTCACTGTAATCTGATGCCTTTAGTAAAAAATCACATTTTTATGGATGAATCTGGAATCATGTAATGGATCTGCTGGTAGTGTACTGATTTTGTCATGTTGTGTCCATGAGGACACAATTTTAAAGTCAAGCATTTTTTTAATCTCAGTTTGTAGCTTTTTTGGTGTTCCTTTGTCAAAGCTGAATGAATGCAGGGAAATCACTGGGATGTGTATGTATAAGGCAAAATCAGAGTGTTATATGGTATAGCCAGAGATTAATCTGCTGCCTGAATGTAAAGAGAGACAAGAGATGCTCCACCTTATGATGTGAACGGGGCCAGCAGATAATATTTAACAGGGAAAAAACAAACAATAAATAAGTAAATAACATTCATACTGTAGGTGATGTTTTAATTGTTTTTCCATACTGTTAGACAGTCATTTTAAAATATAACCGAAAGCTGATCTGCTTCTCAGTGTGCAAGAATAATATGTTGACAAAATTATTGTCAATTATTGTTACTGTGTACCTGCTGTGAGGGTTTAACAGGTGAGACATATTGGTCTGAATACTTTCCTTCACTAACATTGACTACACCGTTTCTCTGTTTTGGTCAGTTTCACGTTATAACCGGGGTCTCCAACTCAAATGACCTGGGGGCCACTGGGGCCGATCAAGTTAAAAAAAAGCACCCACAAAAACTACTGTTCAGTGAGGATGTTCAATATGAGATTAAAATTTTATAACAATGTTTCATAATATAATAATATTTGTGACAAAATTTCACAGAATTTCAAAATAAGTTTGTTCTGATATGGAAAAGTATATAGCTCACAACAAAGAAAACATATTTATGATATAATACAGATAAATATCAGAGAAAAAAAAAACATTTAAAGTTGATATTAAGTGCCACGTGACATGAAATAGATGTGTGAGATCTCTGTTTTATACTATAGTGCTTGGCAATAACTCAATATCAATTTATTGTAAAGCTTAAAGTATGTTTAATGCATAAACATTCTATCAATATACAGTATTGATAGACAACATTAATGAAATAAATTTTTATTATTATATTTTATTTTAATCTACTATGCTGAAAATATTTTATCATGATATGTTATCACATATGGTCCAGTCCTAGTTTATTTATTATACTGCTGCCTCATTAATGTGGGAGACACTGTGACACGTTTGAAAACCAGGAAACAGCTGCTGTGGAACATAACTTGAACTAAAAACTAAAATTACATTTGGATCACATTTAAATATGCACCAACACCACTGAGCTGCTTAACAACTGAGATAAACACACACACACACACACAGTCTGGTTTCCTTGACTTCAGAGAACATTACATTGACTTTACATTACATTGATTTCCTGGAGATTTAAAACATAACTTCTACTGACCTAACCCTAACCTCATCCTAACCATACAACATGTCTTCACGTTAAAATATATTAATTTAAAAATCACATTTAACAGGTTTACACACAGTTAAATAACAAATAATTGTAAAATTTACAGTCATCAAATATTAAAATATTAATTCATTAAGATATTCCTTAAGTATTAATCTAAAAATTGAATAACACATAAAAATAATAAAATGTTGTGATAATGTATACATATGTCATACAGGGCTCTAATTTTGTGGCGCAGCACAAGGTAGGGCAGCGTAGCGCAGCCTGGCAGTGGTTTTTCATCCGACGCATTTTGGCAATTTGGTAGACCAGGCGGCACAGCAGGGGAGGTGTCAACGGATTCAGCTTGGTGCAATGACAATTTCGTGCCAAAAGGCTGCGTCGAGGGTGCGCTGAAAGCTTGCCAGCTCCAACCTGGTCTATTCTAGGCACAAGGCGAAGCGCAGGTGGTCTACTGGTAATTTGGCTGACTGGCGCCCAGTGCGCACACGTGACCAAAACCTCACAGGCATTTACAGAATGTCAGGCACATTTCATTGCAATTAATAATCACAATAACCACTATTTAATGTAACTACTATCCCGTCATATCTGCTGTCAGATCAAAGGCGGTTGTGACATGTAATGGAATTCAATTAACGCAGCTGAAACTGTGATGCAAACTAACGACTTCACATCTCTCTCAGCCAACCACAAGCAGCCTTGGCATCAGATAGTGAGTATATATTTGGCTTCTCTTATCTCATAAAATTCAGTGTATTCTTTGTGGCATATTGTGTACTACACAATGTAGCATTATCACATTAAAGATACATAAAATCACTCATGAAACAAAATGGTGTTAACATCAGTTTTATTGATTTATTGAAGTAGTTTCCTTCTTCCTCGTCGCGAGTGGGGATGCTCTGAGCTCCCAGTTGGATCTGGGAGAGGGTTAATCAAACACATTTACATCTTTGATTTTGTGTAATCCAGAGTTACATGCCAAAATGATCATATTTCAATTGAGTAAGATAAGTTCATTTCACATGCAGACTCTAGTGACAAGGGACAGACCACAAGCTTGGCAATGCGTCCTTTACGCACAGGTGCTTCTGATGCCTCCAGTGCTCAGAGAGCTTTAGATTGGCCCTTCTTCTTACATCATTGAACGTTTTTTTACACTGGACAACGGTTCTCAGTATGTAAGGGCAATCCTGATTAACAATATTGGTAACCTCCTCCCAGGCTTCTTTTGCATCATCAACCCGTGGAGGTCTGTGCGTGTGACCATATATGGGGTCACTGTGAGCTTGGACCTCTCAGACCAGAACATCAGTTTCCTCCTGGGAGAAGTTTGACCGTCTGACACTGCTGCTGTCTCCTTCGTTCATGGTGAAATGAAACCTGCACTGCGCCTCGATTAAGGCGCATTTAAATATGAGGAGAGGAGCTCATTTGATTGGTGAAGATTTGACCCGACTGTGTTAAACCCATTCACGCCTTCTCTCCCTCTCTTTGCTACTTGTGCCAGTAGGAGGGACACAGGAGTACTTGCACCAGGCTTGTCAATGTAGCCTTATTTCTTTTAGATTATTATTATTTTTATTATTATTATTATTATTTAAATGGTGCTAAAGTCAAGACAAAATTGGACATTTTGCCAAAATCCTAACCCTGATAGATATCAGGAGTGCCTGGGCTACTTATACTGTGTGTGTATGTGTATATATACACAAAGCTTGGAAATAAAGCAAAGATTGTCTGCATTGTTTGATGCAAATTAAATATGGGGTAACATGTCCAACATGACTGCTCATTTAGATCAGCATCACACAGCTATTTCTGTGGCAGGACTCGATTGGTAAGACACAAGTTCAACTTCCCTTTGACTTTCAGAGGTATTTCCTACAAATTCAATTCTTCAAAGAAATAACAAGAGCTATTGGGCTGTTCATAGCCAAAGGTTTTCAGCCATTTTTAGTTGTTAGTGACACAGCATTTTGCCATTGAAAAAACTTGAGCCACATTGTATTGTGCCCTCCTACATGCAATTAATTAATTGCACAATTTCCAAGCTTTAAATTGTGAAACACCGGAACAACTACTTCCAAAGCTCTCAGCAGTGACAGAGGGACATCCAGATCAACTAAGAGTTACCTGACTGTGAGTGTCTATTGTCTTTCTAACTGGAAGAGGAAAAGTGCAGTGTCACACACACGTCACAAAAAAATGAAGCTATACTAAAAGTATTTTGTTTGATATGAAACTGGCTTTTATTAATTACCTGTAATGCCACATTTTATGATGTAAAAACTTTTATCGCAATAGCTTTTGATAGCATGTTTGGAAAGTAGAATATAACCACAGATGAAGTGCATGTAATGGTGGAGGGCAACACGCCAGACATGGCTAACGCAGTGACTGTGTGGCACATACACTGCAGCTTGAGCCTTGCTGTGAATGAAGGTGTCCTGTTTCAGAGCAGAGGAACCCTGTAATCTGATGTTGGTTTCATTCGCTGCTGAAGATGCTTGTTTTTTTCTTTTGTACTTTTATGTGTTTGCTTGTCTCAACACAGTTTGGGCAAAATTGAAATTAATAATCTAGACTAAAGGATAGTGTGGCCATCTAATGTGCAGTCACATGGTGCCTAATAATTTTGGAGGGTTAGGGAAAGCTGAAGAAGCCACTTTTAGAAAGGTCACAATAATTTATCTTTAAATGTGTTATCAATACTGTACCTGTACAGTGGTACAGTACACATAATTTAACATGATCGATGTAGACAGATGTTCAACTTGAAAAACTGTGATCATTTGCTTAGAGAACGCAAATCCTAAACTGAATTCCAAGTTTTTGCTTTAATTACTTTGCACAATGAAGAAAATGTATATCTACATCTGCTGTGACATACGTATGCAAAATACTGTATAATGTTCAGTGTGATTCCCCAAACTCCATATTATGTCTGTCACGGGCAAATCAAGGCTGGACCCAGAAGCAGGCACGATGAGACCCAAAAACGTTTGGACAACGTTTATTTATAATAATAATAATAATAATAATAATAATAATAATAATAATAATAATAATAATAATAATAATAATAATAATAATAATAATAATAATAATAATAATAATAATAATAATAATAATAATAATAATAATAATAATAATAATAATAATAATAATAATAATAATAATAATAATAATAATAATAATAATAATAATAATAATAATAATAATAATAATAATAATAATAATAATAATAATAATAATAATAATAATAATAATAATAATAATAATAATAATAATAATAATAATAATAATAATAATAATAATAATAATAATAATAATAATAATAATAATAATAATAATAATAATAATAATAATAATAATAATAATAATAATAATAATAATAATAATAATAATAATAATAATAATAATAATAATAATAATAATAATAATAATAATAATAATAATAATAATAATAATAATAATAATAATAATAATAATAATAATAATAATAATAATAATAATAATAATAATAATAATAATAATAATAATAATAATAATAATAATAATAATAATAATAATAATAATAATAATAATAATAATAATAATAATAATAATAATAATAATAATAATAATAATAATAATAATAATTGAAGTTATACTAAGAGAGAAAGCAAAGGACAGAGGGGGGCACTCACAGTCGGAACAGAAAGGGGCTGGAAGTCCGAGGTGACTGTGAGGATATGGAGTGTAGTGTGGGTTACCAGTCTGTGTGTGTTTGTCCGGGGCTGGAGGAGAGCGGGAAGGGCAGGTGCAGGCAAGGGAGTCCAAAGGAGGAGGAGGTGAGCTGGGGAGTGATGATCCGTGTGAGCGGTGAGTGTGGCGTGCTGTGAATCCCCTGAAGAAGGCTGACGGGCGGCGGAGATGAGTGGCGAGGAACCAGGAAGTAGCTGTTCGTAGGATTGACTGAAGAGCTGAAATCCCGTGAGCGTCAGAACCAAGGCGACGTAGGTAGCAGACTCGGGAAACAAACAATCGCTGAGTAAAGAAGCGGTGCGGTCAGAAGGGTCCATAAGAGAGAGACGATCTGGCACTGAGGCAGCTGTAGCGCTGGCTTATAAGCTGTAGTCCTAATCAACCGCAGCTGCGCTCAGTGCCAGGTGCCGCTGGTTAATAATCAGTGGCTGGGGCGGAGCGGAGCGCAGGTATGACAATGTCCACAAACCAGAATTATGCAGTTTGAATGATTTCATTGTTCTATGTTGCAAAGAATCCAGAAATATTTATATTCAAGATGCTGAAAAGACAGAAAAGTTTTTACAGTTATTTAAAAAAAAACTCTCAAATCAATGATTTTCAATGATTATCAAAGTAGCTGCAGTAGTTTAGTACAAAGTAATTGGTTCATAATCAATTAGTTGTTTCAGCCCTAATCTCATCTGATCTGAACATAGGTTAATACCGGAGAGTCACTAGCTCATCAGACAGACATACAATGCAAAATAACAAACATTAAAAGTACATAATAGTGATTAACTGTGTGGATAGCCTCACTAGTCAAAATGCTAATTAGATTATGGTGTTAGTTTTCACTGGCTCTTCTGTCTGTGTTACTGTGGTTCCTTGTCAACGTGTTATTATTAATATGTTATCTTGTATCAGAAGCAACACAATGGGCTCTAATTTCGTGGCGTAGTGCAGGCCGCACAGTGGTAATTTCGTCCAGTGCAACACCGTGCGCAGCGAATTTGGCTATTTGGTAGACCGTGGCTCGCCGAGATGGGTGTGGCTGCGCAAAAGGGGGAAGTGTCGACAGATTCAGCTTGGTGCAGTGACAATTTGTGCCTAAAGGCTGTGCTGAAAGCTCACCAGCTCCAACCTGGTCAGGCCAGGCAGAGCACAGGCGTGTCCAGGCGCATTTTGCCATTTTGCCATTTTCCTGCACAGCGCAGTGGGCACAGCCTGACGCAAGTACTCCTCTGTCCCGCCTCCATCTCTCTTACCAGCAAGTAGCAAAGAGGGGGAGAGAAGGCGTGACTGAGTATAACACAGTCTTCACCAATCAAATGAGCTTCTCTCCTCACCTTTAAATGCACCGTGAGCGAGTTTGATTTTGCCATGGACAAGGGCCACAATCACTCAATAAAGATACATAAAATTACTCATGAAAAAAAAAATGGTGTTAACATCAATTTTATTGATTTATTGAAGTAGTCTGCTTCTTCCTCGATGCGACACTCTCACCTCAAATGATCTTAAAACAGCATTCAAGAAAAGGAATTCAGGCTTTTCCTGTACTTTACATTTGTGTGTTTTGTCTGCCGACACTCGCTGTACATGCTGCTTGTGGATTTGTGATTTGGAACAGTGGATGAACCGCACTGAGGTTTCACAAGTATGGGAGTACACAGGTACAGTTACCCCATATTCTCTGTACCTCATTCATTTTAAAGTTCATTTTAGTTCATTTTAAAATCCTTCTATTTGCTTTTAAATCCTTAAATGGTCTTGCCCCGCCATACCTCGCAGAGCTGCTTCATCCTTATACTCCTGCCAGGTCTTTGAGGTCAGCTGATCAGCTGCTCCTACAGATTCCTAAATCTAAACGGAAGCTCAGAGGGGACAGAGCTTTTTCTGTTGCTGCCCCTAGATTGTGGAATGATCTTCCTTTACATATTAGACAGGCCCCTTCTCTGTCTGTTTTTAAAAAGCATCTTAAGACCCATTTTTACTCTTTGGCTTTCAACCCAGTATGAGGCATTGATTTTATCTGTTTTTTTTTTTTTATTGGTTTTATGTTTGTTTTTGTGTATATACATAGGTGTGTGTGAATAAGAGAGAGTATGTGTGAGTGTATATATATGTATATATATTATGCATATGTATGCACTGTGTATGTAGGTATGTATGTTTCTTATGCATGTCTATGCATATGTATGTGTATATAGCCCATTTCATCTGCTGCACGGTTGTACTGTATATATGTGTACATAAGTACAATACAACAGTGTTTTACGTTTTGTCTATCTTTTAGTATGTTTTAGTAGTTTATCTTATTCTTCTCTAATGTACAGCACTTTGCCTCGGCTGTTGTTGTTTTTAAAGTGCTTTATAAATAAAGTTGGATTGGAAGTTGGATTGGAAGTATGCACATTGAGAAATGGTCATTAATCCCAAAACTGGAAAATTTCTATTGCGTAGATGTGTGTAACTGTCCAACATTTCTTCATCCCACTTGAATGAGAGGTGTAACATCTTCAGTTTAGCTCAAGAAAGTCACTTACAGACGATCTGTGATAAACAGCTGATTCTGAACAAACTAGTCATACAGTTGATTGAGTTCTAGTGCATTTTCAGTAATGAAATGTAAATAAAACAGTACATATTTGACAATTTAATGTATTTTATGACATTTTAGAGCCATGGTACGTATACCACCAGTGGTGTGACCTTCCTCTGGTGGTAGAACAGAAATACTGTTATACTAGGGTATGTGACTGGAGTGGAGCTGAGGAATTTTGACCAAAGTAGGTAGAAAATGTCTAAAAAAAATAAGTTGAAGACATTTGTCTCTTTAAGTTTTAAGGTCCAGAAAGCTGCATAGTGTTGCTAAAGTGGACGACGTGATGGGCAGCAGCAGGTGCTCAGCCATGTTCTAGAAACAGAGGCTCAGTTTACCTATTAAGTCACAATTGCTTTGTCATCATATTTACACCTAAATAAGTAACTGTGTAGTAATATTACTGATAGCAATGTACTTCTTTTACTCTGAGGACATTTATGTCATCTTATGTTACTGGAACATAAGATGACAAAAGTGTGACTGTTTCCTATCACTGCTAATGTATTACAACAGTTGTAAAAACAACATAAAAACATCGGCATGGGGCATGAAGAAAACAAAATGAGCGTGACAAATTATAAGTGCAGGATAGTAATCACAACTTAGAGAGAGTGTGTATTGAACATGGATGGTGCTTCTCTTAACATAGCTTTCTCTGCATTATCCTGCACTATCCTCTCTCTTTTTCAGCTTGGTAATTTCATTTTATTGTACTATTTTATTGTACAAGACAGGACAGGGATATATTAACAAATCAATATTTTGACCAGCCCCAAATCCACTATCACTAATTCTAATGCTAATTGTTAAGGAGGAAAATTACACTAGTTGTGCCCTATACATAAAATAAAATAAAATAAAGGTCTCATTTTAGTTTTTTGAAAGTTTCTCATCTGGTTGGCTGTGACTCATTGTATGTTACCACCACACTTTACCATCAAGTTTCTCCTGATGCCTGTGCTGACAGTGTGTGAATGGGTATGATAGATGAGTGATCGAAGATGCACTTCACATAGATGTTGTTTCAGTGTGTGAGTGAATGGGTGTGAATGGGTGAATGGAAAAACAGTAGTGTAAACAGGTTTGTGTGGTCATCAAAACTAGAAAAGGTGATGCACTATATAAAACCATTTATTATTATGTTACATATCACTGCAACCTGAAGCAAAAAATAATTTGACAAATTCATTTGAACTTGAGCTTTCCTGACTTGCTTTTTACCTTTTACTTTTCAGCAGTAGACACAGTGTGCCCTGTTGTCATGGTGATTGGTGATTGCTTAGTTATCAATGAGTGACTAATATACTCTACACTTAGATGTAGCTCATGATTTCCATTACATTCAGGAGCAGGTGACACCAACATCGACACAGGTTGACATTTAAACAATTGGATCCAACAAAAGATGCAATCCCGTTGCATCATGGGAAGTGAACAATCATGCATGCTTGTATCTTGTACAGCACTAAATACTGATGTTATACAGTTTACTTGTGGGAAATTTGGCGCTGGGAATTAAGTCGATGGGACAGTCATAGGGCTGGTGTGGTGGCAAGGAAAGTGCTCGGAAAGTGCTCAGTTTTTACTAAAGACCTCACCCAGATCGTGGTAACAGCTAGGAATGGAGGTGAGGTCGGGAGAGGAATCGAGTGGAGGTGAGGGGTTTGAAGCAGGTTGGGCAGAACGAAGGCAGTGGGAGTGACAGAATGTGCTCCAACTAACAACGGTGGAAGTGAGCCAATCAAAGTGTGGGTTGTGCAGCTTTAACCAAGGGAGTCACAATGGGAGATGACGGTGAGGGAATTAACAAAAGGGAAATCAGTTTGTGATGTTACCAAAAATTAACAAAGAGACGGACTGAGTCTGAAGAGAAATAGGAGGGAGCGGGGAGTGGGGGCACAAACTGTACCAGGTGGAGTCACGGGAGTCAGGGGTAAGTCTTCGTCGTACTAAGTCTGGGTCTGTGAAATTTTCATGTGCCCCTGAATCTATTAATGTGTGAAGTGCCCCGGTGAGTGAGTGTAGCATCTAAGTGAATGTGTTTAGAGGAGTGGGGCTCAGGATTGGTTTTTCTGTTTAAGGTTTAACAATCTGGCCGCCGAGCGGCTGTCCTTAAGTGGTGTGTCAAACACCTTAACCATCTCCTCAGAAAAAGTTTCAAAACAGTTCAAGACGGTAGAATTAGATTCCCACAGAGAATTAATCCATTCAGTTGCTCTTCTATGAGCCAAATTGAAAACATAAGCTACACAGGAGCTATCAGATTGGTAAACGCTTGGCTGTAGTTCAAACACTAACCTGCATTGCCTTCGGAATCGTTTGCAAACTCCTACCTCCCCCAATAGTGGTCCGGCATAGGGATGGATGGTTCTCGGTGGGTTGGGGGAGCCGTGGAAGGAGATAGCTGCAGATGTGTCTCAGGAGGTGGAGCAGGAGCTAGAGAGGTGACAGGAGAAGCTGCGGCGTCGGCTGGCTTCTGTGCGAGGTGCGTAATGCTGGCAGAAAGTGAACGTATGGCGTCCATTATATCGCCTAATATCTGTTCGTGTCTAGTGACGGCCACCTCCTGAGTGGCGAGCGCTTGCTTCAGTGACGTGGCTTCCGCAGGGTCCATTATCTTGTCTTGGTCAGCGCGTACTGTAATGATTTTAGACCGGATAAGTATGGACCCAAGAAGAGAGCAGAAACCAGGTAGTAAAAAGCAAGGTGATGATAATTTATTTACAAAAATCTAAAGAACTAACAAACTGAGCCAAAAAAGATAACTAAGGGCAAGGAGACTGACTGGCTGGCTGGACGAAGGTCTCCTGTGAAAAATTGGAAAAAGAAACGAGGAGTTAAAACCAAAGCAAAAAACCGACATGTAGTGAGGTGCAGATCTAAACTAAGCTGAACAGGTAATTGCCATGTTGAATGTGAGACGTGCTGACCCCTGCTGCAGGAAAATGCCAAGCTTAAGAAGGTAGTAGGGAATATCAGGGGAACGAGTAGCAGGTGTGTGAGAGGAGACTCCCTCCAGCTGCCCGGTCAAGTCTCCTGATACAAAAAAGCAAAAACAAGGTTGCACAGGAAAATAAACCTTAAATAAACTAAAATAAGAGGCAGGAAGCCGGACCCTTACATTCTGTTTTTTTTATAATTGATAATAATGTATTTTATGTTCAGCTTTTTCTGTATTATTTTTTTTTACACTAAACATATATTTATACTTGTATATTTTGCTGATTCAAACTGAAGAGAAAAAATAAATAATAAAAGCTGAACAGATATACCTGCTGTATTCATTTCAATACTATGCCATTAATTATCTTTATAGTAACAGGAAGAAACTGCATGAGAGTCACCATTATTCAGTGGTTTATTGTTCAGTAAAACAAGGGTGGTGAACTCCAGCTGTTTTCATTCCACGTCAGCAGCTGTCTGCAAGCCCGGTTCTGTTGAAGACAGTGATATTACATATTAGGATCAAATCAGTGTATGATTGTTGTAGATGTGCTGAAATAAAGGCAAATGTCTGACTTGTGTCTGCACCAACAGTGATGTGGATGGTGCAGGGATGGGTAGATCTAAATCGTTCTCCCTGGGATTAACCTGGTGTACATATCATATCATGGTGTTATTTTTCCTGTCAGTTATGAGTTATTAAGTGTAACTGTCAAGAGATTATAAACTGATCAAAAACTTACCTTACACTGATTGGTGGAAGATACTCCTCCTCAGAGCAGCCATCCTTCTTAACATCATCTTGAGTTTGAGAGTGCGGGGGGAGCCTTCATTTGCCAAATCAATTCTGTAAACAGGACATAAAACATAAGGACATAGTCAGAGAACTGTAGACACAACATAACACCAAACAGTAACAAATGAAAGGTTCAGTAAACATATTTTCCTCCATGTCCTCCTTTTTGCAATCCACATGTCATATAAGCTGCAAAAATGAAAAATAAAATTCATGTGAATATAAAACCAACCTAACCCTAAGAAATAACGGCTATTTATTTATTTATTTATTTATTTATTTATTTAAACCTGTCCTGTCCAGTACTTTTGGCATGTTGTATGGTTGTCTACATGTCAGGTGGTGTTGAACAGGTTTGCTTTGCACAGGAAGAGTCTGTTTATACTCATCCTGTTATTTATCTATGAATTTATTATTGGTTTTTATTCTTATTCATTTGCTTTTGTTTGTTGTGTGATGAGGGGAAGCCGGACCGGACAGGGTGGGTGGGTAGACAGAAGGGGTATAACGTAGCTTAACATAGCATGACATAGCATAACATAACATAATATTGCATGACATGACGTACAGTGGTAGCCCAGTACAGGGTACCATAACATGACATAGACATTGTAACAATAATGATATTACGTTTAATAGTGTACATGTGAGTAGTAAATGCAATGATAGTTAACAACCACATGGAGAAAAGCTGACCGAGTCCACAACAGCTATATCAGTTTGAGTTAGAGTCTTAAGAAGCAAGGTGCGTGTATGTCCGTTGGTGTGTGAGAGCATGCACAAGAGTGTATATGTGTAAGGCTTGTCATTGGATGGGTGGTGGAATCTGAGTGGGGGAATGCATCCGTGCCCGGCCAGCCCCCCAGCAGCAGGCCGATAAGGACCTAGTCGCATAAAGCGCCCAGCGGCCACACGAGGCGGCGGGGACCCACAGCCCCAGGGATAGCAGCCCGTCTGCCCCGCAGAAGGCCGGATGGGAGGATGCCGGGCAGAAGCCCCCCCGCCCAGAGCGAGCCCCAGTGGCAGGAGGCGGCAGGACCACGGACACGGACGGGGCCACCCCACATCCGGTCAGAGCCCCCCCCCCGGGAAGAACAGACGGAGGCCTACGGAAGACCCCCAGCCGAGGGCAGATCCCTAGACCGGCCCGTGGCAGCACTCCTGGAGAGCCGCATTAAGGTAGGCCACGGCCACACCCACCCTGGTCACCCCCACGGCCACACCCCCTGGTCCCCCCCCCCCCCGATAGAGCGAGGGAGGGCCAGACCCCCCCACAACCAGCAGCAACCTGGGGCCGCCACAGCCGTCCCCACACAGACCGCCAACCCCCCACCCAGCCGAGGACCAGGGAGGAGGTGGGGATCCGGGTGAACGCTCCTGCCCACCCCCCTGCCATCACCCATCAGGGCCTGTGTATGTGTGTGCGTGTGTGTCATGTGTGGGGTGTGTATGTTATGTTATGTCTAATGTGCAATTAAAACTGGGGGTTAGAGAATGTGGCATAGACCCTCCACTGCTGGCAGACAGTGGAGCTGTCGACATGCCACATCCCGTCCCCCATACCCTAGTGTCTGTTGTGCAATAAAAATTGAGGGATAGCAGCCGCCCAACAGGGGAGGAGATGGGGAGTGTAGCCACCATGTGGTGCCGGTGGGACCCGCACCGCGGCATCCCCGCGGCGATAGCACCTGGCCCCACCCCACTACAGTTGAACACACTGTGTTTCATGTTCTCAACCAAATGAGCACAGAGAGGGAACAAACCCTCCTAATCTTCCCCCACTTTATGTCATGCAAAACGCTTGCAAAATAATTAATTGTTATTATGTCAGTAGAATATTTGAGGAGTTTACAACATTTCTATTCAAACAAGAGTTGAAGTGGTTCATATTATGTACATTAGCAACTATACCCGTGAAATACAAACACAAACACTGCCCTGTGTTCGAGTTACTTCCATCAAGCTACAAACAACATTTAGATGAGTATGTGAAATTACCTGCTCAGCAGAAAACACTCAACGTCAGTGTCAGTTTGTAAGCGTCTGTTCCTCATCAGTGATTCCACTTGGAAACAGTGATGTTTACTCATTTTCTGCCGCCATCTGTTACGAATGCATTTCCAGTGTCACGTTTTCTTGTCTCTGAGGACGTAGGTTCAGGTGCCGGTGCTGTTTCTTCAGCAGCAGGATAAATATCCTCAAGAATGTTAAAAATATCCGGCATTTAACTTTTCACGGTACTCGCTCCATCTTGCAGCTATGTCACGTGACTTACTTTCTTCTTTATCGCTGGAGCCGGAAACTTCGCCATATGTTTGTCCACATCAAGCTCCTGTTAGAAACATGGCATGTTGCGATTCTGGAGGACTATGGAGCCGCAGTCCACGATTATGGGGCTAATTCTATAACTACAGAAATAATACAGCGATTACATTACAGCGATCATCCAATATTAGCACGCCAATTACAGATGGTAAATGTGATTTTTCATAATAAAGCCCCAGAAATATTACAAACAGCCCCTTTAAGTATTTGTTTGGTCCGTTAAATCTGAGAACATTTTGAAAAATGTTGTTTAGTGTTTCCCAAACCTCAAAATGATGATGTTCTCAGATGTCTTGTTTTGTCCACAAATCCACATTTTTCAGTTTTAATGATTTCCTTGTGAAATGGAGCAATTAATCTAGAAAATACTGACACTGAAGAAGCTGAAAAATCAGAAAGCTTGTTTTAAGTAATAAAAAAAATGTAAAATTGAATAAAAAACTGATTATCAAAATAGTTGATGGTCAATTTAATAATCAATTTATAATTGTTTAATAATTAATAATTATTTGCAGCTCTACAAAAGAACAATTAGTAATAACTACATGAGACTGGACAGTCATACCACCAGTGATTAGATGTTCCCTATCAGTGTTAAAAACAAATTAGATTTCTTCATGGTTATAATTCAGCAGTCAGCAGTCCTTTTAAATTATAACATATAACCTACGTATAAATACCTTAGTTAATGCCTTACTTAATGGCATGTGCCATCATGAAATTCATGAAATACCATTAATTCATGTGAATCACTTATACGTTTCATGATTTCTTATGCATGAATTTATGATAACTCATGTACCTTTACTGTAAAGCATTACTGAATTTTGCAAATACTTCCCTTCCATCAAAATAAGGCAGTGTGTCTTCTGTAGCTGCTGGTAGAAGTTTATTGTGAAAAGCAAGATGTTCAGTTGGAAGTAACGGAAATTCAATCAACATCGCATCTAGGTTTTTTTGCTGTTTTTTTTTTTTTTTTATTAAATGTATTAAATGTGATTGTACAGAGAGAGAATATGTTTTGACAGATTAAGCCTTTGCATGAAGGAGGTGACTACAAATCACATTATATGACAAATTCTGATGGTGTCTGTGGAAATATATGGAAAATCCTACAAGTGTGCAACATGATAGAAAGGTGTTGAGCGGGACTTTTATATCTAATGTACAGTATGACCATCTTGTATATATCAGGGTTAATGCCTCTCTTTTTTTATACCAGATAAACTGTAATACAAGGTTCCATTCAAGGTCTAGGTCAGCACAAACAAAAAAACACGGAGAAGGATTAATAAAAGCCTCAGGTAATGTATTAATAATCCTGTTCAAACTAGGCTTAAGTGGCTACTTGGGTGGAAGATTAATGGCAAGTTTACATGCAGTGTGTTACAAGGATTCCGCTGAATAATTTAAATCGATTTGAAATGCTGTGTGTGTAAAAGCGTGAAGTCAAGCAAAGTCAAAAAGTTTTCCACATGTTACAAAAACAGTAAAGCAGCGTCGCCTTTGGACTCATGTCCAGTGTCTCAGCTGTGCCACTGTGGAAAAGGCTTAGACCACATAGCAAGATAGCTGCTGGAGTTATGTTTGGCCAGTGCCATCCAACAGACTTCCCAGTGTCTCAAGTTACTTCCATCTTTTAAAATAGCACATTCTAACATTCTCCATCTGAAGCCTGAACTCTCCATATGAGGCCACAGTGTCGTTTTATCACCTAAAGGTGCTGGTGCTTTCAGAATCAAGACTGTTTTATGTTCAACCTGTTAGTATATGTACTTGTCAGACCAAGACACACTTGGACCAATGTGCAGGTGTTGGGCTTCATCTGTGCTCTCTTGTATGCCAATGGTTTATGTTCAAGGAGAGCTCCATATCAGAGAGTCTGATATGTTGTGGTTTTTCAATGCAGGATACACTTTGATATAATTCCACAGCAACAGTACAACATCATCCTCTTATTTAACTCTGTGCTGTTTTTGAAAATAGTATAAAAATAATATATACATGACCACAAATATACAAACAGATTTCTTAGATACCAAATCTCACAAGATTTTTTTTAAGATATGTATCTAATTGTTTAAGCCACTGAATTCAACTCAGGCCACATGGTGACATAATGGCTATCACTGTTGCATCACTGGTCCAAAATCTATTTTGACTGAGGGCCATTCAGTGTGTGTGTGGGTTTTCTCCCAATCCAAACTGTGAGAGTGAATGGTTGTTCATCTCTGTATGTTTGTCCTGCGATCTACTGGTGACCTGTCCAGGGTATCCCCTGCCTTTCAGCCTATAGAAAGATGTGGACTTTTAGCTGGTGGTGACTCACCATCATCTCCACTACTGTTGTCAGGTACAGTCATTTCCATGCCTCAGTCACAACCAGGTCTGAAAACGTTTATCAAAAACCTTTAGTTAAAGTATAATATCGTTCTACTAATATACACAGTGTCAGAAGTGCAGTATACAATGTACTTGGCATTTCAGTGTGATGTATTCTGTTGTCTATGTTGAATGTGTCATAGTCATAGTAAATATACAATTCCAAGGTGGGATACTGTGTAAAATGTAAATATAAACACAATTGCAAATCTCATAAACCAGTATTTTATTTTTAATAGAGCATAGAAACATATATGTTGAAATAGAGACTTTTAGCTCTTTTTGAATTTGATGGCAGCAACACATCTATAGAAGTTGGAACAGGAGCAACAATAGACTGGAAAAAGTAAATGGAATAAATCAGAAAGAACTGGAGATGCATTTGACAACTAATTAGGTTAAGTGGCAACAGGTCAGTAACATGACTGAGCATAAAAGGAGCATTTCAGATGTAAAGATGGGCAAAGGTTCACCAATCTGTGAGAAACAACAATTTCAGAAAGTGTATAATATCATCAAAAGATTCAGAGAGTTTCTGTGCACAAGGGACAAGGCTGAAGGTCAAAACTGGATGCTCGTGATCTTTAGGCCCTGAGGTAGCACTGCATTAAAAACAGGCATGATTCTCTACTGGAAATCACTGCATGGGCTCAAGGACACTTCCAGAAATCACGTCTGTCTGTGAATACAGTTCACCATGCAATCCTCAAATGCAAGTTAAAGCTGTATCATGCAAAGAAGAAGACATATGTGAACATGATCCAGAAAGACCACCTTCTTCTCTGGGCCAAAGCTCATTTAAAATGGTCTGTGGCAAAATAGAAAACTGTTCTGTGGTCAGATAAAATTTTTTAATTCTTTTTGGAAATGATTAACACTGTGTCCCGGAGACTAAAGAGGAGAGGGACCATCCAGCTTGTTATCAGTGGATAGTTCAAAAGCCTGCATCTCTGATGGTATGGGGTTGCATTAGCGTCTATGGCGTTGGACAGCTTACACATCTGGAAAGGCACCATCAATGCTGAAAAGTACATAGAGGTTTTAGAGAAACATATGCTCCATCTAGACAACATCTCTTTCAGGGAAGGACTTGCATATTTCAGTAAGACAATGCTAAACATCCATCACAACAGCATGGCTTCACAGGAGAAGAGTCCAGGTGCTGAACTGCCCTGTCTGCTGTCAAGACCTTTCGTCAATAGAAAAGATTTAGTGCATAATGAAGCAAAAAAGCTGTCAACAAAGGCCCAGGACTGTTGAGCAGCTAGAATCCTGCATCAGACAAGAATGGGACAACATTCCTTTCCTAAATCTCCAGCAACTGGTCTTCTCACTTCCTACATGTTTACAGACAGTTGTTAAAAAGAAGTGAGGATGCTACACAATGGTCAACATCACCCTGTTCCAACTTGTGTTGCTACCATCAAATTTAAAATGAGCTCATATTTTTCATGAAATGGTAGAATGTCTCAGTTTCAACATCTGATATGTTGTTTTTGTTCTACTGAGAATAAAGTATGGGTTTATGAGATTTACAAATCATTGTATTCTGTTTTGTTTACATTTTATAGTGTCATAACTTTTTTTGAAACTGATGTAGTATACATTTTGTGTTTGGAAATACTGAGCATTACTACCTATTGAACTCTCCTGAACTTCACTCTTCACTTCATCTGGTGCTTGGACATCTTGCTCTAGCCAATAGAAGCAAAATAATCTTGTAATGTAGACATCATGTCAACAGTGTCCCCAAATGGACCATCTACTGCTAGATCACTGGAGTAATTTTGACATTCATAAATATCCCTTTAAAGTGGCGTAGAAGGGACTTTTGCATTGCTTTCACTTAACTAACCAGGTGGAAAGTAGTATTCAGCATCCTCATGAGATGGCTATTAAGTGAAAGCACACAAGGGAGGGCTGCACTAAGGGTCACTATTTTCTCCCCTTGAGTGAGGTCTGTTGCTTGAATAAATTGGGCCAGAACTTCCACAAGTTCATAAAACTGACCCATTCTCTGGCTGATTAACACAGGCCTTTATGACCCAGGGCCTCAAGAAGTGTGTTCAAGCTTTGAGGGTCTAAGTCTGTGACTGCATCTACAAGGTAACCCTCACATACATTCTCCCAGAGGTCGCCATTTTCCAGTTTGCATTCGAGGCTTGTTTTTTCTGTGCTAAAAGTAACAAAGATGAAAACATTCTGTAAATTTGATACTGTCAGAGATAATACAGTCTATTTGTGCTTTATGTTAAAGTTATCACACACTTCTTCACTTTTTTCACTAATTCTCTCACCAGTGTAAGACCCTGCAAACTTAATAGAACTGACTGAAGTCTTGGGTAGTATCTGTCTAGCACCATGAAGTGGGACATTATTTCTAAAAAGCCATGCATGGTCCTGTCAGTCCAAATATCCACAATCACAGTCACTATGTGTGTTTTCTCTAATTTTGATTTTATCAGAACATCTTTCTCTGTTGCTAGCTCACTACATCATCTTGCTGGACAGTATCTCACATCTACCACTAACAAAATTTCTGAAGCTGGGTTTGTCATTCAGAGACAGTGGCAGGTTGCATGAAATAATGGGGCCATGAGTGATTGATTCAGTGATGGCTTTCTGTCTTGAATGACCCTGGTGGTAAACCTGTATGGCTGCTCTCTCCCTTTCCAGTAGCCTTTTTTTTTGCTTTATTGAATTATGTAGACCTATATACATGTTAAGTTCATTTGCTTGGTACTCATAAAATTGCATGATACATCCTACACATAGGCTCTGGAAAAATACTGATACTGCAAAGTTTCAAATATGGCACAAAACAGAATAACATAATTTGTTTTATTTATGTTTGTGAGTGGGCCATATGCATAAGGTACTGTATATGCAAACTAGGCAGCTGCCTGGAGCCCCCGGTGTAGTATGTGAAGAAAAAAAGCATTTTAAAATATAAATCTAGATATATTTGAACAAATATATTAGCCCCCTATAAAAAAAATGTCATTGTTTTAAAAGTATCTCCTATGTGCTGTTCAACAGAGAAAATAATTTTTAACACAGCTTTTTCAAACATCCTATTTTTATTTTGGATGCTTCCATTATTTGACTTTGCACACAGAAATTAAATTATTCCACAAAATCCAAAAACTACCTGGGTAAATCCATGAGAATAAAACATACAGACCAATAAAATAAATAACACACATATAGCAGAACTGCAAATAGTAAAATGTAACAACAAAAGTAGAAAACCTTGCGTTACTGGGTTGTGCCTTTATGTTAAATATTAAAAAATAAAATATGCTCTCGCACCATCTCCACCTCAATACTTACTAACAAACTTTTTTTCGAGGCTAATATAGCTTCTGCTGAGTCATGTTGAGCACATAGACCTAATCAGCACAGTGTTTGACAATGTTTTGAATGCACCAGACATTTACTTGTATTTGTATTTAATTATACACTGCTCTTCGCTTAAACATTAAAGCTGCAGTGTGTATCTCTTGGTGATTGTTTTTTTTTCATGTTATTCTGTCTCTGGTTGGTCTTCATGAACAGAAACATTAAAACATTTGTTTGCTGTACATATTTTTGTAGTTTGTAGAGATTGTTGGTAAATTTGCAGTGCAGTTTCCCCAGAATAATCACACAGTTGTGATGTGTGTTTACAGTTACCGTGTTTTTAAATCCTTTTGATGTTTGAAATAAAATATAACACACACCTGCTTGTTAAGAATCCCCAAGATGCAATTAAGCAGCAGTGTCCTGTGATGTGATGTAAAACATTTTCTCAACATGTCAACATACAGTGTATACAGAATACTGTTTAAATCTATAATATATTTTAAATATTAGTAGAATTTTTCTAATTTCTCAATAAACAACACTGTACTGTGCTGGTCTATATCAGGATTAAACATAGAAGCAAACAGGATGTTGTTATGCCAAAAAGTTGGCATTGTTTCGATAAGCTTCTGCAATGTCACAAGATTTATTTCCATCTAGTGTTGCATTAATTTTTCCCCAATATCTTGTACTGATGATAGGAGAGTCAGACCACTGCACAAAGCCTTCTCCAGCACATGAGGTCTGATATGGATACCAATACACAAACTTGAGTATCTACTGATACTGCACTGGACTGATATCGATATCAGTCCAGTGCAGTGATTTTACACCTTTTAATTTATGAAACTGTTGACCACACATTTTTGCCACAACATGACTTAAATTAAAATTAACATTAGTGCATGATGAAGCATACGATATGTAGGAATTTTGTACTCTACTGGTTTTTATATTTGTCTACTATCCAATCCAGTGATTAGACCAATATTGGACCATTCAACTCTTTCCTCCAACTTCAGTAATGGCAGGAGAAGGTACAGCCAGTCCTACTGACCAGTCACACTCTTCTTTGTATCCTCATGGTGTTTCTGCGCCCCAGACAAATACTGCTCAGTATAAACCTTGGACAATGAACTATGACTGTGTGAATGTTTAGGGATGCATCCAATGATATCTTTATAATCGGTTAATCAATTAGTCATTTGGTCCATAAAATGTAAGAATGTAGAAACATTTTGAACGGTGTTTCCTAAACCTCAAAATGATGATGTTCCGATACACAGACCATTTTCAATTTTTTTTCAATTTTATTGATTTCTTTGTTTTCTTGACCAAAAATTATTTAAGAAGCTGAAAAATCAGGGAGCTTGTTTTTAAAATTGATGAAAATTTTTTTTCTTTTTTTTTTACACTTTTTTGAAAACAAAATTTTTGTGGAGTCTTTCTGACGAGACTGGGTTTCACTTCTGATTTAACAAATTGATTTGATTATGATTTACAATGTGATTTAATTTCCTATCTAATCAGCCTTGAATACACTCATTTTGGGATATGTCACTTACAATAACAAGTTTGCTTAGATGTGAAAGACATTCTCTGTCTGTAGTTTTTAAATGTCTACCATTCGACTTGGTGGGGCATGCAGTAAAGGAGCTCCTCGTGATGCTGCCATGTTTCCCTCACATAGCCAGATCTTGCAAGACTTTTAAAGTTAAAAGTTTTTTTTTAATAAGCTATATTGAAATTTTACTAAATTATTTATTATTTCTATTAAAATAAAAACATTTCAGGTGCCAGTTTGTAAAATGCATTTGACAAAGTGTTTCGGCCTCTTGTAAAATCGTGCTTTTTTTTAATCTGTTTTATCTAGTCACTTTTGTCTACTGCCTCTGTTCTTGTAGGTACGTACCAGGGTCAGTGGACTGGTGGGATGCGTCATGGCTATGGCGTACGTCAAAGTGTCCCATACGGTATGGCCTCTGTCATCCGCTCCCCTCTGCGCACCTCGCTGGCCTCCCTCCGCAGTGAGCAGAGTAACGGTACAGTCTTGCGGGACAGTCTGTCTGACAGCCCAGCAAGCACACGTGGTGGCTTTGTCCTTAACTTCCACTCCAATGGAGAGGGTTCAGAGAAGAAAAAGCGCCTTTTCCGCCGAGGCTCCCTCTTCGGCAGCCTACAGCGACTACGCAAATCAGACTCACACTCATCGATTTCCAGTAAACGCAGCTCAGCACACAGCGACACCACTATGAGCCGCATCAGTTCAAGTGATGCCAACTCCACCATCAGCTTTGGAGACGGAGAGCTGAGTGACGACTACCTGACTCTGGAGGACAATGTGGATGCCACCACCACCGAATCCTACATGGGTGAGTGGAAGAATGACAAGCGCAGTGGCTTCGGCGTCTCCGAGCGATCCAATGGCATGAAGTACGAAGGCGAGTGGTTGAACAATAAGCGCCATGGCTATGGCTGCACCATCTTTCCCAATGGCACCAAAGAAGAAGGGAAGTACAAGAATAACATCCTTGCCAGAGGCACTAGGAAGCACCTGATCCCAATGAGAAACACCAAGACCAAACAGAAGGTGGATCGAGCCATTGAGGGAGCAGTGAGAGCGGCAGCCATTGCCAGAACCAAAGTGGAGATTGCCATCTCTAGGTAAAACTTAAAACTGTCTTGGAAAACCTCAACTAAATCATTGTTTAGGTGTTAGGTTATCTAGTACCTTTATATTTGGATGTTGTGGAAACAGTTTATAAAAAGGAGTGAGAGTTATGGTGAAGATGTCCCATACTATGTTGATGTCCCTTTTAAAACATTACCAATATTGTAATCAGGTTTCCCCTATGACGGATATGGTTTAACTGTGGTCAGCAAAATTAGGAGGATTAAACCCAAGTTGTAATAATTTAAAACTGACCTTTAAATTTTATAACTAACTAGTTACTAAGGATGGTTCACTAGGATTGATATCCACTTCCAATCCCCAGTAGTAACCTTCCTCCCTCCAAGTCAATCCTCAGGACACATTAAAGTCTGCCTACTCAGCTTACCCCTCTGACCTGCTGGTGTTTCTAATTGTACTTCGTAGAAGAAGTATTTTTGCTCCCCCTGCATCTGTTTGTTGATTTATATGTAGCTACTGCAACAATATTAGCACTAATGAATATGACACTAATGTTACAGCAGTGTGAGTGGTGTTTTTCAATCCCTGTTTTCTCTCACTTTACAACTGTCACTCATTTCGATATACACATCAACACACACCCACACACATGCACACACACAAGGACAACCTATACATTTCCACAGTTAGATTGGTAAAAACCATAATTTTGTCCTGCAATTAGAAATGGAGAAATGGAAAGTGGTCATGCGTCCAGGACTCTTGTAAATGCCAGACTTACAGTGGAAAACTTGTTATCAGATCACTTGGGATAATTTTCAATAGTTCATATCCTAACCCCTCTACGGAGCCATTCTTACCCGATAAACAGCAACTGATCACTGACATGTATGTTTTTCAGTGAGTCATGATGATTTAGTGTAGAGGAACAGTTGTGATTACATATGCAGTACCTGTCATTGTAAATTGCTTTTATGTATTCTTAACCTTTCTACTTGATGTTGTAAGGGCAGGTAGCATGTACATGAAAAAAACACAGCTCTCTTTGAATAAAAAAGGAGGACAGGTAATTAGTTATTGTCCAGTTAAGACCATGGGTTAAAATTAAAATTAAATAGAAGATGGGTGCACAAAAATAAAATTCTGTGATTTACATGGACCTTGGGGAACGCAAATAAAAAACACAAAGCATTTTGCATAAACCCATATTTTATTCCCAATAAAACTTAGACAACAAATCAGATGTTGAAACTGAGACATTTTGCCATTTCTTGAAAAATAGCAGCTGAATTTGATGGCAGCAACACATCTCAAAAAAGTTGGAACAGGCATGATTCTCTACTGAAAAATCAATGCATGGGCTCAGGAACACTTCCATATACTGTATCTGTGAACACAGTTTCCTTGCAATCCACAAATGCAAGGTACAGCTGTATCATGTAAAGATATGTGAACATGTTCCAACTTTTTGAGCTGTGTTGCAGTTAATATTTTTCATGAAATGGTAAATTGTCTGTTTCAAACATCTGAAATGTTTTGTTTGAGATTTGTAAATCATTGCATTCTGTTATTTACATTTTACACAGCACCCCAACTTGTTTGGAATTGGGGTTGTGTAAGACATTAGCGAGAGCAGCTATGATGGATTAGAGACAGTGTTTTTAAAAAAGAGAGCAATTTTGAGGTGGTGGAAATGAAAGATGATGAAGTTCCTGATAGGAGAGGAAAAGTTGGACAGGATTAGAATTGGACAAATCGAAGGGACAGCACATGTGGAAAGGTTTAGTACGCAGTTAAAGGAAGGGAAGACTGAAGTGGTATGGATACATCCTGAAAAGTAATGCAGAGCATGGTGCAAAGGTAGTGTTGAGGATGGAGCTGCTAGACAAGAGAAAATATTTAAAAATTTTTAGTAGTGTATACCTCCTGTGCAGCCATTACAGCTTTAGTTTATCATAAGAATTCACATGCCATATAGTGTTGGGACTTCGGTTGTTTTACTGATGCCATCGGGGACAGCTCGCCAGAGTGCCACTCCTTCTGGATCCAAAATTGTAATTATAAATGTAACTGTTTCTTGGGAAACTCTAAAACCTGCATCAGCCTTGCTGTTAACTGCTGCCAGCCATTTCCTCCATATCTGAGTGATTCTTTGTGTGGAATTTGGTTTCTTGCACATTATTTCAACATTTTCATCACTTTGAAATATGAAATATTTCAAAATATTTCACTTTGAAATATGAAATATTTCAAAGAGATGTTTTGCACATAGACAAAGAACATAGTTCTTTATAATCAACAAAAGTGAGAGTGGTTTTGTTGATTAGTCTGGGTTCACCCCACAATCTCTCTCACACTATGCATGAGCTCAGGAAGTGCTTATCCCTGTTTGCATGCTTGAATACAGACAGACATGAGTGCATGCTCAGACAGTCGAGAGCTGCTGCTGAGAGCTGCTGCTAGAATGTAGGAAAGAGGAGATGCGGTGCAGTAATATCTGCTGGACACTGGTCACAGCTCAGGAACGTGTGGAGGGGTTTCAGCTTGCATCACTTTTCCCGTCAACTGGGCAAAATGGCGAGGGAGGGAAGGAGAAAGGGAGTGGGATTAAAGAGGAGACAGAGAGACAGAGAGAGAGTGGGCTGAAGAGAGAGAAGCAAGTAGGCACATTCCTGGTCAGGTTGCCAGTTTCTATGTGTGGGTGCACATGAAGAGTAGCATAAAGAGAAGCATGTCTTACCTCTCTCTGTGTGTTTGTCATAGTGAGACAGTATTCCTGTCAGCTGTTAAGTGTCCTCCTCTCTGGCCTTTTTTTAGACAGGCACTTACTTCTGACGCACAGCAGGACACACACACAGTCTGGTTTCCTGAACTTAAGAGGACATTACATTAACTTGCATTACTTTCCTGCAGTCTACTGTTCTAACCCTAACCTCATCCATGTCTTCAACTTAAAATGTAATAACTTACATTATGGGACTACCTGGAACGCACACACACACAGGCTATCCTTGTTACAGTTTAATCAAAACCTTATCAATTATCTTAACCATAACCAGTTGATATCTAACCCTAACAATAACAAAAGGTTGTAAAGGGGTAACAAATACAATAACACACACACACACGCAGATGGTCAGTGAGTCAGTCAGTCAGTCGCAGATTTTATCTAATATTCTAGACAACACTCTGAAGTGAGTTGATGATATAGCTAACCTTTGAAATGGCCCTGCCTTGGTTGTGTGCTTGTTGTGACTATGAAGGGCCAATTAAAAACCATTACATAGAAAGACTGAAAGAATAGAAACAATCTAAACATACGAACAGTTTGAATAAATAAGCTTTAGGCTTCAAACTCTTCAGTCTTTTGTTTCTTCTGCCTAAATGTAACCGCCAGGCCAGCAGAGGTGAACCCAAAAGCATGACACAGTGACAACAGGCAGTTCAGTAAGACCTCACTTAACTTAAGTCAGGCAGGGTCAAAACCAGGAAGACAGTCAGATTGGGCAAAAAGAACCAGAACAGCAAGCAAAAATCCTGAAGTCAAACAAACAAGCAGGGCAGGTCAGACCGGGCAGGCAGTCAGACAGGGCAAACAGAATCCGATTTGGCGGAGTGGAGGTGAAATGACTGGTATGTACTCGGGAGTTGATTAGCTGCAGGTGCAGGGAAGAGGCATGGATCACAGATGGAGGGAATGAAGCATGATTAGGAAGAGGAACAGGCGAGGCAGGGGAGTGGTGAAGTGATCTGAGGCAGAGAGTGATGCTATGAGTCCGGTTTTGTGACACTAAATAGCAACTTCATGAGACATAATTGAGACGCTGTTTTGAAGGCTCCAGTTTAGTACTGCAATATGACAGTGGAAAAAAAATAAATCCCATGTCATGTTGGCTTGTTCAAACCAGAATGAACTAGTTTTAATGCCCATCTTCACTTGAAACTGTTCACCTAATAGAAAGGGAAAAGAAGACACAAAAATACATTTCTGTAGCATTTCTGAGTTTAAAGTCTTCCTGATAGTAGAAGTGTGGAAAATAGATAATCATCTAATGTGAAGCACACATTATTACGGTTACTGCTATCTGTTAACATCCTGTTTGTCCACAGACTGATTTCTTTGTATGCCATCTCTTACATATAGGATTTTGACCTGCAAATAATGTCTCCAAGATGTGATTCAAACAACATGCATAAAATGAGCAATAAGCAACAATGACATATTTTTTTATTAAATACTATAACATAAGCTTATGTACCTGGTAATGAAGACATGATTGTTTGTACATTAGAAGTCTTGGTTTCTTTGGCTTGTCAACAAATAACATTATCATGACATATATTTATGAAAGAGGAACCTGAGCGCAAACCTGTATTGTGTTACTTTAAAGCAAGCATTGTTGCTTTTTGACCATAAACACTCTCGGTGCCTGCCTGCAGCTTGTATGCTGTCTGTGTGTGAAGGCATAGATCACGATGCCTAGTCTAAGTCTACCAAAGCTTCAGGCTCAGGTGGAGTAAACACCGAAGAGTTGAGTGGTGAGCTCATGTTGTGATCAAGGGAATTTTAGTGTAAGTGTGTAAGAAAGTTTGCAGCATACCCACTAATGCGTGGAAATTAGTTAGTACCTAGTAATGTCTGGGAATTGTATTTGCTCTTATCTCTGCAGCAGAAATGCACAAGTGGTCATGATGCTTGTGTTATCAAAGAGACGATTAGCAATTATTCTGCATCAGTCAATTCTGATGAAACAAACCTGAAAGCTTTGAGTCACATCTTATGATGCATTATGATGCATCTCACTGTCTTTGACTATATAAAATACTATAACTATATAAACTAAATAAATATAACTATATAAACTATATAGACATAGACTAAAACTAAAACTATAACTATATAAAAAAATTTTTTTTAAAAATTTATTCTAACCCTCTTGGGGTGGTATCTGTGTCATCCTCAAGCTCGCTCCTCAAGCTATATATATATATATATACTGACTTTAATATTTATGTATGACATTTAGTGTATTTCACAAATAAATAAGAATGATAATAATAATAATAATAATAATAATAATTATCATGGCAATATAGATATATTGCCATCCTAAATCAATGATGAAGTGAAATAATGAAATCTCTGATTTGTATAAGTTTTTCACCTGATGATTCGTATGTATATGTCTGTATGTGTGTGTTTCTCCAGGACATCTCATGCTCGGGCCAAAGCAGAAGCTGCGGACCAGGCTGCTCACTCAGCCAGTCAGGATTCAGATATCGCAAGAGCTGTGGCTAGAGAACTCTCTCCAAGCTTCTATCAGCCAGGTATTGAAACAGTAGCAATAGGCGTAGCAATAGTTTTCCAGGTACACATTTTTAACTTTAACATGTCCATGTGGTGATTTGAGACTTTCCGCTTCTCACACTTCATATGTTCATTGATTTATTTTAGGACACATCAATATACACAGTATAATTTATACTATGGGAATATGTCACTCAAGAGTTAATGTTCTTCAACTAGGCCTGGGCAATTTATGGTTATTATACTGTGACATGAGACAAGATATGGTTTTAGATTTTGGACATCGTCAAATTGTGATAAGGTATCTGTGACGACTTTTCCTGGTTTTAAAGGCTGTGTTATAATTTAAAACAAACTGAACCCAAACAGCAGAAGTTGGAACTGCGAGGATAGATCAACGAAAACATTTATTAAACAAAAATCAAGTCAAAAAAAACAAAAAAAACAAAAGGAGCAGAGACTGTCTGACTTGCTGGGCAGAGTCCTGAGTGTCCATGGAGAAAAATCCAGAAATTAAAAGTAGAATGCACATGAAAAAAAAAATCTCTTAGAGTGTATTCCAATCAGCGAAGGTACCACATGTTCAGACATGATGCGATGGCAATTGTGGAACCTGGAACCAGGGATTGTAAAGCAGAGGGCTTTACAAAACGTAACAAAATTAAAGACTGAAAACCAGACCCTGACAGGATGTTGTATTAATAATCATCATATCTATTATATTGAATATATGAATTTGCTGAATCCACTAAATATTATAAATCACATATTATTTCTATTATATTATACACACACACATATATATATATATATATATATATAGTTTAAAAAATACAAGGAATGGACAATATTATATTTTAAAAAGTCACTTAATAATTTCATTGTTTTTAACATATGTAAATATCCTTTATTTAACATTAAAAAGTTAAAGAAATCAACAGGTATGATCTGAAAGGTAATAACTCAATTTTAAGATTGTTGGATTACAAATTTTAAAATGTTTAAATCTAGGTTCCAGCATAAAAGTATATAAACTGAAAAGTAATGAGGTAAAGATGATGACATCAAGTCTGGCAGCCCAGGTGACTAAGACGTTAGCCTTTTGTCTTTATGCAGTTCATATGATCATTATGCTAGATCATAAACAGTAGATATTTTATTTTAGAGTCTATGTAACGGTCGTTAAACAACTAAACAGGGTGGACCCAAAAAAAGCAGAAGTCAGGGTTGAAAAAGATAACGAAAGAATTTATTTTACAAAAATCAATAATCATGATGATGGCGAACTAAGGGAGCAGGGGCTCAGCCATTCTCTGTTTAATGAATGTGGATTAAAGAATGTTCTATGTGGTTGTTAGACCAGTACTATAGCATATAGCTGTGACTGCCTTTTGAAATAAATCCTGGAGTAAATTTCCACCCTTGACGTTTCAGAAAATCCTTATAAAAAATTAGAATGTATTATAAGTATATGTACAGTATATGTATATAGTGCTTACAACATGTTACAAGTGGAAATTGTAGAATGTTAAACCATCTGATAGCCAACATGATTTCTTGGGTACTCTAGCAGAGAAGTTACTATTGTCTGAGGATTGTGGGTAGTGTAATATTTTGCTCATTGACATCACAAAAAAATAGATTTTTCTTCAAGTGTAACCAAACCCCTAAACTGCTTTTTTCTGGTATAAACCAGTGTATATGTGTATCTGATGCTATTTGTTGCTCTTTTTATAGTCTTGATGACCAATTAAAGTTTTACCATTCAACCATTCATACCCAAGGATACACTGGCTAGTAGAGCTGGAAATTATACCCACAACCTTCTATTTGAAAGATGACTCACTCTACCACTGAGCTACCATCGCCTCCTCAAGTTTGTTTTGATAAAAGTCGGCTACTTCTCTGGTCAAACACCAGCTACTGCATTCAAATACTGCCACTGGCTTTCTTAAGCTATGTTCATAGCATCTATCATGCCATGGGATCACTTTGTACATTTTGTGACATGATGGACACAAAGTGGCATTTCTTTTCACTATCAACCAAAGCATTGGTGCGCTCTCTGTTGTGGACAGACGTCTGTAGAGAAGAAACCGCCGTCTTGTGTGGTTTCACAACACCATCTGTGGCCAGACACAACTTTTACTACAGATTCATACTCTGTATGGATGAGAACCGCTCCCAGTGATACTTTTGCATGACGAGCAGATGCTCCACAGCTGGGATGAACCGCATGTAGTGGGGTAGTTGGTATCATTCTGCCCTGGCCACGATATGAGCTAGGAAATCATCAAATTAGCTGCTCGTCATACAAAAGTATTGGTGACAGTGTTTCTAATGCCTATGGAGCTTTCAAACGGTGAAAGTCGGCTCTGTGTTGAGAAAAGCTTTCTTCTCTGCAGATGTTTCCAGAAGAGATAGAGTGCATATTGCAACTTGTGTCGTAGATTCTTTGCCAAAGATAGGCTGGATTGGCTTGATAGATGCAATAAACACGACTATCACGTTGCTCGTTCTGGCTGATGCAAAAATTGCATCTGTGCATTGACTTTGTATGTAAACTTGTCATGAGACAAATTTCTGTCACATCCAGTGTTAACACACAAGTCCACTCGTGTCAATGGAACAAGCTTTTGTCTCTCTCTTGTCCAACTATAGCTCAGGGCAATTGAGAGGATTGTCTCACTGAGCACCTCGCAATGCAACTCTGCCAGATTTCACTACCAGACCACACTCCCTGCCCTGATCCCCACTCTTCCTCTCTCCTCCTTTCCCTCACTCAGCTTTTAGCCCACTTCTTAGTATGTTTCAAAGTCAGGCTTTGGGTGGAGTTAGCCTCAGCAAAGGGGTATTAGTTACCCTTTAAAACACAGTTGATAGAACACAGATATGTGGCTTCTACAGAGAAATATAACATGCTTAATCACTTAGCTTGTGATGAGTCCACATTGGATGTTTAAACCATTATTGTTTATCATTAAAATATCGGTGCAGAAAAGGAGTGATGAGATTATTATGCCCAAAATCACATTACTATAATTAATAATTAACAGAGAGACAAAGACAAACAAGAAAAACAAGAGCACTCAGAGATCACTGACCTCCACTAAAGATTACATACCTGTATTTTCCATACTGGCTCCTGAAATGTTTACATTTTGATACTATGGATGCTCCTGGATCTCTATAGAACTTTACCTGCTTATATCTATTGCCATCTTACATAAAAATGACAAAATTCTTCCTGATCTGTTAAGATGTCACTAAGATATACACATCTAAACTTGTTCAATGAGACTGAAACATGTTACATTTAAATTGCTGCCAAATCTGTAATATGGATGAATTTTTTATGCATTTTCATTAGGAATAGTACCAAATAAACAACCCCTACATTACATTTTTTGGCATCTTTTCCTGTCTGTTGAGACAAACAGCCACAAATTGAACATGAAAAAAATAACTGCTGGGTGTCCTCCATTGTTGTCTGTTGTGTTGCATTCACTGTTGTTGTTCGTTGTCTTTGCATTGGTATGGCACCACACTACATACCTCGCTGACACGGCCATTGGGCACTGCCAACACCCTGCATACAAAGTAAAGGTACTGTTCTCAGTCGAAACGTATGCTTGACCCAGGGCTTATCATTCCAATCTGTACCGTACTGTACCAAACTGAACCATAACATGATGGAAACACAGTATTAGTGTGATCCTGCATACGCACGCTGAATTTTGTTCAAATGAGTTTTGACAGAGGTATACTTTTTATTTTACAGTTTGCCCTTTATAAGAGAGAATCTGATATATATATATTTTTTTCAATGTCATCAGTGGGTAGATTCTTACCAATAATGATAACATACTTGGGTAATCACCTACAAAAAAAACAGATTGACCTGTCACAAACAATGAGCTTATGTTGTGTTTTATATGTGCAGAATCGGTTCAACATGCACCATATAACTGGAAGTGATTCACTATGACTAATACATGAATTGATTAGTGGTATAATGTGATGCTGACTGGTTACAACACTCACTTTATGCTGCAGCACCATATAAAAGCCGGAGCCACAGTATTATAATTATTTATCAGTGTGATGAGAATTGTTCATAAAATATTCCCTGCATAATTAGCCTACAGTACTTCATGCCAATGCCCACTTGGTACTCCTTTAGCACCCAGGTAGCCTGGGTACTAATGTCCTGGGGATTGAAGCAGGGCCGATATGGAAACCATGGACAAACCCTCTTGGGACCCATATTGTCAGCCCAAATATAACCCTTTTTGGGCCCACATGGACATGCAGGCAGATTCCTGGTACAAAATGAGATGTGAGTGTGTGAAGTTTTTACACTGTGAACACTTGAGTTAGTGTCAACTGTGAAGAGGTTTTCCTCTAAAGCCTCCCCTCTGACCTTGAGCATGCTGAGAATGCCTGAAAGCCTTTGACTGGTTTCTGAAACAGAGGCTGAAGTTTGTCATGGAAACTGTCACGGTTTAGAGTCTGAGAGGGCTGGACCCAGATGCAAGCACGGCCGAGGCGCCAGGAAGTTTCAACAGTTTTATTGACAGTGCAAATAGAATGTGCTGGGTTGGGGTGAGGGATTCCTCGGAGGAGGGAGGAAGGAGGGTGCAGTGCGGGCAGTACACTGAGTGGTAACCGCTCCTGCGGCAGTGAGCTCGGTCCCAATCAGTGCGGCGGCGTGGCAAACAGCAAACAGCAGACAGTGAATCCAAGCAGCGACGAACGACACAGGCAAAACGGGGGCAGCCAGGCTCCTAGTAAAAGGAGATGGGAATTAGTGCAAAGCAGGCGAAGAGACAGAACTAGAACTGAGGCCAAGACGATACACGTTACCATACGGAGTGTAGACAACGAACTGGCGATGAGTCACTGGAAACCAGGAGTACAAGTAGGAAGGAGCCTGATGATGAAATCACTCGCAGGTGCACTCCAGCACAGGTGAGTGGAATGACGCATCACAGCGGAGAAGGGGAAGGCGAGGTAGAGCAGGACCATGACAGAAACCCCACTTAGGTCACACAGATGCCTTCCCTGTGAAATCATGGATAAAAATTTCACATATCCTCAGCTACCAATAAATCTGGTATGTATTTTGGATTTTTTGTTGTTGTTTAATTTTCTTTATGTTTTGTCCATATGAGTCAGTACAAGCTTGAACTCCATTTTCCACCAGTAGACATGTTGTTTACCACAGTATCAGGTGGATTCAGAAAATATGATTTTGTGCATCTCTCAGTGGCATTTCCTGGCACAGGCAAGTTCTGTTTTCACCGAACTCTCTTGGTTTTTATATTGTATATTTTTCAACAAAAATACACAAAAGGTACTCAGTCTATTTTCATTTCATATCCATGTATTTCTTCTACTTGCTCCTCACCACACACCTTCCGTCCGCCTGTCAACCATGGGGTCCAGAGCTTTCTGGAGATAGTTCCAGAGATGGAGGCCCTGGAACTCTCTCCAGAAGGCTCTCTAGAAGGCCCATAAAACATCTTTGAAATGAACTCTCTCTTGGCATGTTATGGTCGGTATTTATGTTGCACTTTTCAAGTCTTGATGACCACTGAAAGCTACTTTACACTACAGTTTTTTCCATTCACCCATTCACTCACACTTTCACTCAGCGCATCTATATCAGGAGCAACATGGGGTTAAGTGATTTGCCTAAAGACCCACCGTCATGTAGACAAGTGGAGCCAGGAATCAAGTGAAGGTTGTGGGTTGCAGTTAAAGATGACTTGCTGTACCACTGAGCCACTGTCACCCCAACGATGTACATGTTGCAGATGAATATCTCTGACCTCACCCCTTCCTTTGAAGCTTAGAAACAGAAAGGTTGTCTTGGAATGTCACACTTTCAACCAAGAGTGAACATCGAACAGTTCAGATTTGCACCTTCACATAAGTAGCTTTTAATTAGTGAAACAAAACCAGACTTTTATTGTAAAATAGTCATAGGAAAGGAAATATGTCAGTGAGGTTTCACATCACAGAATTGTACAAAATGGCATATTTTAACAGAATTTCTAATCTGAAAATGTAAATCTATGGATGTTACTTATAAATATGGGTTTGATGATTTTTTTTCTTTCAAAACCTTTTATTTGTGGCCCCTCGCTTCATTTGGCCCTTTGTAATGTTAGGGTTATTATAGATTGATGAGAAAATATGGCTCATCTACATTTAAACATTAAGAATTAAATCCTCTGTGAAGCTATAGTAGTGTGATTAGAGCTGTAGACGGTCTGTCAGCAGAACCAGAGCCTGTTTCAGTGATGTGAATGCAGTGTGTGTGGTGATGCTGCTGACTAATGCTGACTAACTCACACTCAGTCTTCTCTATATTAAGATATTCACATGGTGCCTGACTCATGTTACCCAAACAAAATGGCTGCTGTATTTCATTAGCAACATTAAAGAGGACATTCACTGGAAAATCAAATTTCTGATGTTTTTTTGGTGTGTCCTTGTGTCCTTCCCATAACATCACTAAAGTGTCACAATAAACACTTCAGCCACTTCTGAGAAAGAAGGGCTTTTCTGTTTACCTGTGCTCAAGCAAGTGGTTTTGAAAAGTCCAGTTTAGTTATGTAACTAGCACATTTGCCGTGCAACGAACCCTCCCCCAACAGCTACTCCCGTTTGTGGGCATGAACATTCAACCTGAAGAAGAAGAAGCACCACGAAGCAGTCAGTCAGCTGGTAGCTGGCCAGTTACAAGTAAGTGGGAATGCATTTGGTAGCTGGCCAATCACAAGAGACTCAGTGTTCTGGGGGGTGGGCATTAGCTCAGAAACAGAGTGCCTGTTCAGAGGCTGGCAGAGAGCAGCGATAAACTGGCTTAATCTGAAGTGACTATGAGGTTTTTGACTATAAATATTATTTATAGTCAAAAACCTCATAGTCACTTCAGATTTTATATCTAAGTAGTCATCAGTAATCTCGATTTTTGGTTCAAAACCATTCTATGTCACCTTTAAATGTTTTGAAGTCACATCTTTAAAACAATAATTACTTATATTATGTTTCTCTTTGTTTGCTCTTTTATTTATTGCTGCAGTAACACATGTGTGTTGCACCAAAGGAGGAATAACATTTCCAAACTTTATTAGTGAGATTGCTGTACAAGCAAGAATCCCTGTAATGTTCTTCTATGAATTCTTTATTCTTATTTTTCTAATTAGTGGGACTGCTGTGCAAGCAGCAATAATGTTTTACAAATTCTTTATTCGACTACTTATTATTCCGCCCTTTTTGATGCCTAACCCCTTCTACAGTTTCAAGATATTCAAACCATTCAAACTTAATCGCGTTCAGTTCGATTAGGAATTGATCGGATGTATTCTGTTTTCCGAAATATTCAACATTTTCCGAATTATTCAACATTTTCCGCAGAATTTTTCCCATAGGAAATGAATTGAGAATTTTTTCTGCATCTTTCAACTCTTTATAACTCAGTCATACTTTCAGCTAGAGACACTATTCAAATTTTAAAATGTAGACAAACTTTTCATGATTATTCAGCTTTATTCAACGTTTCAATACCTTTCACCCTTTTTTTCACTTTTTTTTTTGACTTTTCCAGAGTTTAGTATTGGTGTGTATTGTGTGCCCACAGTGAGTGATTCTACTCTATCTCCAAGAGTGTGGGGAATGAAGATCCAGACACAAAACTTTCAGGAACAACTCGCTGTAAATCCCAAGCCTTTGGTCCCACAGACATAAAAATACATAAAAACGTAGGAAAAATTGTTGGGTTCCTGTGATGTAACTTTGGAAGCTGACAGACTTATATTCTTTAGGCTCATGAGACTCTGTGCCAAAGCAAACCCAGTTTCTCTCCCATTAAGACTCCAAGACGCCTCAAACTTTTGTTGTGTTCAGTTTTTCAATAGGACATCACATTCATCTCAATTAGGAATTGATTGCTTGTATTCAGTTGTCTGAAATATTCAATATTTTCCAAATTATTCAACATTTTCTGCAAAATTTTTCCCATAAGAAATTTTTTAAACTTCTTCTGCATCTTTCAACTCCTTATAACTCAGTCATACTTTCAGCTAGAGACAACATTCAAATTTCAAAATATAGCCCAACGTTTCAAGAATATTCAGTGTAAAAACCATTTCAAAACCATTCATACTTTTTTCATAACATTGGTGTGTATTGTGTCAGGTTTAGTGAGGGATTACATCGCCAGAGTGCGAAGAACAAAGATCCATGTGATGATAAGGATCAAGGTTTTTGAATGGATCCAAAAAATAAGAAGAAACGTAGTCACCAGGGAAGGATAAGGAAATTTATTAACAAAGATGTAACCAAAAAACCACAGAAGGGGAAACTAACTTAGGGCGAGGAGACGGCAGGAGACCTCCGCACGGGGACACTACGGGAAAAAGGAGACGAGTAATTATAAAAAGGGCAAAAAACAAGACAAATGGGCAAGAGCGATACAAAAAGTTGTGACGGTAGTTACCACTGGGCATAACGAGACGCGCTGACACCTGCTGCAAAATCCAGGGCTTATAACCAAGAGAGCGTAAATTGGAGGCTCTGCCTGGCCGGGCAGTCAGTCTCCTGAAACAGAAAAGGAACACAGGGCGCTGAAAGGGAAGTACAGGTTAACAAAATAAAAGACAAGAAGCCGGACCCTGACAATCCAGACACAAAACTTTCAGGAACAACTCACTGTAAATCTTAAGCCTTTGGTCCCACAGACATAAAAAATACATTCAAACGTAGGATAATTTGTTGGGGTTCCTGTGATGGAACTTTAGAAACTGACAGACCTAAACTTTAGGTTCACCAAGCATCAGAGCGCAGGGAAATCCAGTTTCTCTCCCATTAAGACTGCCCCCTCAGACTTGGCAAAATCTCAGACTGAACCACTTGTTTCTCTCGCTCCTATAACCACATTTTTGAAGATAGCTACACAAACTATGAACCACTATGAACTATGAACCTCCTGAACCATGTTGTTCAGGAGGTTCTCAGGACACGTACGATATGTTTGGTTTTTCAGTAGGGCCTATGGTTTTTTTATTTTACAGTGAGTTGTTTGGATGATGTTTCAAGTTCTTTTTCTGTATTTTTAACTGTTAACAGGTGTGACACACACGGACTACACAAATACATTTTTTTCTCTCAGTACTCAACATTTTAAAGGTTCCTTCCAACCAAATGTTAGTGTGCTTACATTTTTAAAGGTTTAGTCAGTAAATATAGTCAAAGTGATTTGATTCAACACACACACGATTCAATCACTTAAATGTTTTGATATTTATGTCCAGTTCAACATATTTATATCACTTCAACTTCTTGTTCATACATATTCATATACTTTCTTAAAACTTACTATTCTATTCATAAAACTTAAAGGGGCTGTTTGTAATATTTCTGGGGCTTTATTATCAAAAATCACATTTACTATCCGTAATCGGTGTGCTAATAATGTATAATCGCCATAACATAATTGCTGTATTTTTTCTGTAGCCTTAGAATAACCCCTATAGTCACGGACCACGGCTCCATAGTCCTCCAGAATCACAACACGGCATGTTTCTACAGGACCTTGATGTGTACAAACATACGTTGCCAAGTTGCCGGGTCCAGCGACGAAGAAGAAAGTAAATCACGTGCAAGATGGAGCGAGTGCCGAAGATAAATGCGAGCAAATTTTTTAGCATTTTTGAGGATATTTATCGTGCAGCACCAGCACCTGAACCTACAACCTCAGAGAAAAGAAAACGTGACACCAGAAATGCATTCATAACAGACGACGGTAGAAAACGAGTAAACATTGCTGTTGCCTTTTCCAAGTGGAATCACTGATGAGGAAAAAACGTTTACAAACTAACGCTGATGTTGCGTGTTTCCTGCTGAGCAGGTAATTTCACATACTCATCTAAATGTTGTTTGTAGCTTGATGGAAGTAACTCGAACACAAGGCAGTGTTTCACAGGTATAGTTGCTAATGTACAAAACATGATCCACTTCAACTCTTGTTAGAATAGAAATGTTGTAAACTTCTACTGACATGATAACAATTAATTATTTTGCATAGTTAATTTTTGGACCTGGTCTTGTCCAGGTGGGTCTTTGTTTGTGTAGGTGAGCAGACCCTCCCCAATTCAGCAGGTAACACATTAGCTGCTAAAGTGGGGGAGGATTAGGAGGATTTGTTCTCTCTCTGTGCTCATTTGGGTGAGAACATGAAACACGATGTGTTCAAATGTGGTTATAATTCAGATTTTTGAAATATTCTTATTATTTCTTACAGCTGTGAGAGAGGTCAGCAACATCAACACTGATAAAGAGACAATATCATGTTACAGCACCAACACTGTCCAGCACTGCTGATTCAAATAGGACAGACAGGCAAGTTACTGTAGTTGTGCAGTAATATATTACTATAAAAGAAAAAAAGATGATTGTTCACAGGGTTATATATTTAAGTTTATTGTTGCCTTTGCATATCCTAATGTGTCACACACAATACTTTACAGAGATGAGTGTTTAACAGTCATCAGAGATCTCAGACGTTCACAGCCTTGGACAAAGGTAACAGTTAAACTGTCATTATGTCTTTTGTCATTTTATTTTTAAAATCCTCATTTTTGCAGCTTATATGACGTGGATTGCAAAAAGGAGGACATGGAGGAAAATATGTTTACTGAACCTTTCATTTGTTAGTGTTTGGTGTTATGTTGTGTCTATAGTTCTCTGAATATGTCCTTATGTTTTATGTCCTGTTTACAGAATTGATTGTGCAAATGAAGGCTCCCCTCACTGTCAAACCCAAGATGATGTTAAGAAGGATGTCTGCTCTGATGAGGAGTATCTTCCACCAATTAGTGTAAGATAAATTTTCAGTTAGTCTATAGTCTCTTGACAGCCACAGTTAATAACTCATAACTGACAGAAAAAATATTTCTAAAGAGAGATATGTACACCAGGTGATCCCGGGGAGAACGATTTAGATCTTCCCATCCCTGCACCATTCACATCACTGTTGGTGCAGACAAAAGTCAGACATTTGCCTTTATTTCAGCACATTAACAACAACCATACATTGATTTGATCCTAATATGTAATACTGTCTTCAACAGAACCGGGCTTGCAGACAGCTGATGATGTGGACTGAAAACAGCTGGAGTTCACCACCCTTGTTTCACTGAACAATAAAACACTGAATCATGGTGCCTCTCAGGCGGTTTCTTCCTGTTCCTGTAAAGATATTTATATGGCATAGTATTGAAATGAATACAGCAGGTATATCTGTTCAGCTTCTATTATTTATTTCTTCTTCAATTTGAACCAGCAGAATATACAAGTATAAATATAAGTTAAATGTTGTAAAAAAAACTTAATACAGAAAAAGCTGAACATAAAACATAATAATTAGCAATTATAAAACTAGAACCATATATGAAATTAAAGATTGAAAAATAGTTTTGCTATTTATTTTTTTTCTGTTATTTTGATTTTAGTATGTTTATGCTTATTTAAGTGTATTTTTTTATTTTGTGTATGTTTTTCATGTATTCAGTAACTGATTTATTTTGAGTTGATTTACACAAAATCAACTGTTTACTACATAATTTTTTAACTGCCTTTACATTTTTTTTTTTTTTAACTCTGTCTAATAGTGTTTTCTCAGCTCTTTTGTCTTAGTTGTATTTGTCAAGGTGTTGTAAGTGTGTCTGGGTGGTCAAATGTGTGATTGGGAATGTTATAATGCATGAATAGTGCTGTAAAAATAAACATCAACTGAATGAGTGACAGGGAGCTTTTACTATTTATTTAGTTTATCAGCTGCTTCTGGATGTTCTGTTTGACATATTTTAAGAGGGCTGAACAAACCATTCGATTTTTACAAATTCTTTATGCATTTTAAACTGTATTACATACTGAAATACAGTATGTACATGAAAAGGAAAATATTTAAAAATTATGATATGTTTTATTTATGTCCGAACTCAGAACCTAAAAGGAAAAGATCTTTATTGTCATTATACAATCAAAATTATGGAGGTCAGATGGGGGGGTTGATCAGACTCTGACTGAGCATGACGCCACATAATGAACCTAATGTAACCTGACTGAATGTAACATTTATACATGTTTTGATGGTGGCAAGAAACCAAAGAGCCCCAAAGAAACCCACAGAGAAATGGGAAGAACATGCAAACTCCATACAGAAAGGTCTCAGACCAGGAATCAAACCTACCAGTTCACCATGTTAAAGTTAAGAAGTTGGAAAACACAAACGTATCTAGGGCTAAACATTGTTGGCAATACCAGTCGATATCAATGTTCTACATAGTATTTTATGCTCACAAACAACATAGCAACATTTTTACAGTTAAAATTAAAAACAATACTATGTATAGGACTGATTTAGAAACAAATACAACAGAAGTGCTGTTACCAGTAAAAGCAGCACTGTTTGTATAAAGGCAGCAATCTTAGAATCCTATCTCAGAGTAAGTGAGGATGTGCTAAGTTTCATAGTTGGAGGGAGACCTTGGAAATCCTGAATTCTGACTACAAATAGAACAAGCCATTATTACCTATAGACACAGTTGTAAGCAATCAGTTTACATTTCACCAATAATCTATTTGTCAGCATCAGCGCTCGTTGCAGTTCTTTGCAAACATTATTGTTAGTGACATTGGAAGCATGATCACCTTTCACTACTATGGTTTAGTCACTGTTTGCTCTCCATCTGTTCATCTTACTCTGTAACAATGTTGCCTTGTTCATACAAATTTTAATGTTTTTTTTTCACTGACAGCCATGATAGGACCACTAACACAAGACCAAAATTGATTAAAAAATATACCAGAACAATGCATAAATGTTGCACTTGTTAACTTTCATCCTTTCATCCTTTTATGTAGGCCCTGACTACATCCGACAGAAGTACAATGAGCCATTGGAGGTGAAGGAGGTCCTGGTGGAGGAACAAAAGGAAAGGTCTCCATCAGGGAGCCCACACTTTTATCGCAAAGGAACAACACCCACCCAGTCTCCATCTGATAGCCCAGGTCCCAGCCCAACTCCATCACCTGAAGCTGCGAAGAAGAGCACTACAACTCTAGCCACCATCTCTGCTGCAAATCCTACTGGGAAAGAGAACAAAACCCCAACTGCTGAGTCTTTGGTAGCAGGTAAACAGCTTGGCTTAAACCAAATTGAGACCTCAGGCTTCTCATGCACAGTGAGTTTTGCTCAAATGTATCTTCAGAACTTTATCAGTTTGGGCTCGAAAATCGCTGACACTCGCTAATGGAGGAAAAAAGCATCTGCTAATACATGTTGACAACACTAGTTAGTAGTTTGTTACCTGCTCTATTTCTCTTAGGGTTAATTAGGCTAAGTAAGGTCAGGCTAGGTAAGGTTACTTTTTTTGCTCTATTATTATGTAGATCAGCTGAAGCTGAGGATTGATTCAATCCTTTTATCAGTGTGCAGCTCACTGCACCACCCCACCAGCGCATGCACGGCTCCTCTAATAAACTATCTCCTCTTTTCCTCTCTACTCCACAGGCATAACAAAAGCAGCATCAAATCTGTCTCTCAAACAGGAAGTGAGGCAGTACGAGCCTCCAGCTGTCATCAAACCCACTGTTAACACATCAGCCAGCGTTTACCCCAGTAATGGGCAGATTCACTCCCAGTACCACGGATATTATGTCAAGGCAGACGTCAAGAGTCTTCCACCTGATGATTATGCTGCTATAGAGGATGACCTTCACCCATCATGCCTTGCACGGATGCCACCACCTGCCAAAAAGTTTCTGACCCCAGCATTAAAATCCATGCCGAGTCCTTCACCAGTTCCCCCCAAAGAGAGCACCAAAGTCCTGGAGCCTTCCAAACCAAAAAGACAGGAAACAATGAAACCAAAGAGCCTTGCAGAAACTAAGAAAGCTAGTATGGAAATAGCACCTGAAATTCTGGAGGAGGAGTCAGTAAGTTTGGTTAAATATTATGATGTTTAGTTCTACAGTGTTTTTAATATTCCAGCAGGAATAAACCCAATCAGCATTAGAACATCCATCAAGTTCTTGTAAAGGCCTGGGTTATACATTCTGTATCCATGTCCACATAGAGAGCTGCTATGATCTGTGTGAAATAAATCTTGAAGTGCAATGTTGCAATTAACCATGGCCGACAATAAAAAAAAAAAAACAAAATGAAAAAAAAACAACAACTCTCCATGTGGGCTCTCCATGTGGGCTCACAAAATATAACAAAGCCTCTTAAAGATCAAAAGTAATAATGAAAACAAAAAATAAAATGAATGCCTCACACACAATTACTGTACCTCTCCAGTAGTCCACATTCATTGCACATAGTAATGCTATTTTTATAATGCACATCTTAAAAATTAGTTTTATTTTGAAAAACAAATATATTTTTTACAAAACAGGTCAGGAACAGTCAGTCAGAGAAAATAACGCTGGAATGTTTGGCAGGAGAACACAAGACAATCTGGCAGAGTGGAGGTGGCTGGTATATGTACTGGGGGGTTGATTAGCTGCAGGTGCAGGGAAGAGGCGTGCATCACAGGTAGAGGGAATGAGGCTTGATTAGTAAAAGGATCTGGCATGATGGAAATGAAGTGATCTGAGGCAGAGAGTGATGTTACGAGTCTGGTTTTGTTACAGTACTTTATACCATGTACAGAGCTATTGCTTCTGTTTACTTCATTACACAATACATAGTGCTTATATAGTATATGCAGATGTAACAGGACTTTATAATAGAATACAATATAATATAATATAAACCTTTGTCTCTACAGGGTCCTAACTCCATCCTGGTGGCTCTTGTGATGCTGTTGAATGTAGGTCTAGCTATCATTTTTGTCCATTTCCTCACCTGACCAAACATCACCTCAGGTAAGAACTGATAAACTGCCTCCTGTGATGGTCCTCACTTCAAAATGTGTCCATACACCTTTATGTTCAGTCATTCAGAGCCATGTCATGTTTTTATTCTATTGTGATATGTTGACTGTAACACAGCTGTAGGTTAGAGGAACAGTTAAATAGAAAATATAACTTAAATGAAGGATTTCTCTTTGTGCAGCGTATTGCTACAGGCTGCAGGATCATATAAAGGAGCTCTGCACTGTCAAATGTCCTGTCTTATGTGAACAGTTCAATTCAATTTAAATTTTTATTTAAATAACAACATGCATTATCTCAAGGCGCAGTACATAGTAAGGCTGAAAACTTTACAATATTACAGAGAGAAGAGAAACCCAACAGAACACACAATCAGCAAACACCAGGCATAAGTGGAGAGAAAAAAAACTCCCTTTTAACAGGAAGAAATCTCTGACAGAACCATTTTGTTGCCTCTGCAACATTGCATGGATATCGGGGGCAGTGCCTCTGGATTGGCAGACTGGGGTGGTGGTCCCCTTCTTTAAAAAGGGGGACAGGAGGGTGTATTCCAACTAGAGGGGACACACTCCTCAGCCTCCCTGGTAAGGTCTTTTCAGGGGTCCTGGAGAGGAGGGTCCATCGGATAGTCGAATCTCAGATTCAGGAGGAGCAGTGTGGTTTTTGTCGTAGTCATGGAATGGTGGACCAGCTCTACACTGTTGGCAGGGTCCTAGAGGGTGCATGGGAGTTCACCCAACCAGTCTACATGTGCTTTGTAGACTTGGAGAAGGCGACAGTGTCCCTCGGGGAGTCCTGTGGGACTACTATGGGGTACCGGACCCTTTGACAAGGGCCATTTGGTCCCTGTATGACCGATGTAAGAGCCTGGTCCACATTGCTGGCATTGCCGGTAAGTCAGATCTGTTCCCAGTGGAGGGTTGGTTCCCAGGGGTGCCCTTTGTCAGCCAGGGCGTTGAAGGGGTCTGGTTCGGTGGGCTCAGGATTGGATCTCTGCTTTTTGCAGACAACGTGGTACTGTTCACTTCATCAGGTCGTGATGTTTAACTCTCACTGGAGTGGTTCGCAGCTGGATGTGAAGCTCCTGGGATGAGAATAAGCACCTCCAAATCAAAGACCATGGTCCTAAGCTGGAAAAGGGTGGAGGGCTCTCTCCAGGTTGGGGATGAGATCCTGCCCCAAGTGGAGGAGTTTAAGTATCTCCGCTGGCCGGGAATGCCTCAGGATTGTCCCAGAAGAGCTAGATGAAGTGGCCAGGGAGATGGTTGTCTGGGATTCTCTGCTTAAGCTGCTGCTGCCGCGACCTGACCTCAGATAAGTGGCAGAAGATGGATGGATGGATGGAAATCTCAGAACCAGACTCAAAGTAGTGCAGCATCTGCCTGGACTGGTTGGGGTGACAGGAAAATGGGGGACAGAGAGGTTGGGGACAGAAATGGGCTGGATCTGGATCCTGCAGCCCAGGAGTCACAGGTACCTACAGAGCAAGCACAGGGAAGTATTAATAATAATAATAATAATAATAATAATAATAATAATAATAATAATAATAATAATGATAATAACATCAGGTCTGTATCTGGATCCTGTGGCCCAGACGTAACGGGTAACTGCAGAATAAGACACAGACATGTAATAAAGTCATATTCATATCCAGTGTGTGAGAGTGGGTCTGAGTGTAGCAACCCTAATTCAGGTCAAACAAAATACTCCTCTGCTCACCCCTCCATTTCCCAAGTGCATCATGTTGTCCTTCAGCTGATCAGGTTCCTATACACAGATGATTTCAAGTTTTAGTACATGAAACACTGGCATGAAGCAAGGCCCTTGCCTAAAGTACATGTAAAAGGCTTATAGGCTACAAAACCAAAAGAAAATTTTTTACACCTATTATACACTTACTGTATATGAACATGCTTAAAGGTAGCAGTGACAAAACCAAACTTCATTGGCACCAAATCTACCAGAGGGCTCCAGACTTACTAACAGACTAACAGGAGCACAGTGGCCTGTAACTGAAAATTTTAGGAGCACAAGCAGAACATTTAGGGATGCACACTGTAAATTGTCTTGAAAGCAAATATTCACATTTCTTCCCTATTTTTACTGAATTAATGATAAATACTTTCATAAATCATAAATGCAAAAATTACATTGTGTCTTCTTCCATTCAACTCATCCTCCCACCTGCTCATTTAACCACCATGGGATTGAGAGCCTTCAGCTTCCCATTCCCATGCTTCTGATACGTTCTCCTACAAGAAATCAGAAACCCAAATTCTCTCGCCGCCTTTAAGTTGCAGCTCAAAACCCACCTCTTCAGATAGGCAAAATTTCTTCGTCTTTATCTGCATAACTTGTGTATTTTTAGTATTTTATTGGGGGCCACACATTTGATGTAATGGTTAGCACTCCTACCTTTGCTGCAAGAAGTCCCAAGTTTGCAACCCAGTTGGAAAAAGGTCCTTTCTGCATGGAGTTTGCATGTTCTCCCTTGTGCGTGCGGGTTTTCTCCAGATTCTCCAGTTCCCAGTCCAAAAACATGCAGATTTGGGGATTAGACCAGTTGGACACTCTAAATTGCCCATAGGTGTGAACGTGAATGTGAATGGTTGTCTGTCTCTATGTGGCTCTGTCGCAGCTAGAGTTAGGCACCAGTGCCCCCCCGCGACCCTCATGTGGAGGATAAAGGATGAGTGAGTGAGTGAGTGAGTATTTTGTTGTGTTCTGTACTGTTTTCCAATTTTTTAATTTATTTCTGTATTTCATATTATTATTTTTTGTAAGGACCAAAAGGCGGAAGCTGGAGTAAACCAAATAACAAGGTTTTATTGTACAAAAAATGAATCAAAAACTAGACTGCAAAATAACTAAGGACGCTGAGGCTGGCCGACTGGCCGAGGCAGAGCTGAGGAATACCAGGAAGTAAAAAGAGGAAACAAAGGGTGATTTAGATAAAGATCAAATAACTTATACAATAAACAGCTAGGCTAAGAGCTTAACGGAATGAGTGACGCGCTGACACCAGGAATCAGGAAACCAGGTTTTAAGTAGGAGGAGACTGATTAGACGATCGGAAACAGCTGCGATGATTAGCGTCCCCGCCTCACCTGCTAGCCAACCTCCTGAAAAACAAAGCACAAACACTTCCCCAGAAAAACACAAGCCAAATACAAAATAAAACAGGAAACTAAACCAGAAAAGGTTATATAGAACCTTATATAAGGTTATAAGAAATATTCGACCCAGGGAAGGTGGGAGCACCAAGAAGCTGGATGGTGAGCAGCAACACAGCGGAGGGCAGCCTTGCGATACTGATTAGTCCTCCTAGATTGGCCATTAGATTGTGGATGGTAGCCAGAGTTGAGACTGGGGGTTGCGTCCATGGCTTGGCAGAAGGCTTGCCAGACTTCGGAGGAAAACTGGTGTCCTCGGTTGGAAACAAAGTCCTCTGGGATGCCATGTAAATGAAAAACATGGTTTACCAGGAAATCTGCAGTCTCTAAGGCGGATGGATGGGCACAGGAATGAAGTGAACACACTTTGAAAAGTGGTCAACCACAGCGAGGATAACAGCCTGACCATTGGAAAGAGGAAGTCCAGAGACAAAATCAACAGAGATGTGTGACCACGGGCGGCTGGGGATGGGAAGAGGACGGAGGAGACCAGCAGGTGGACAGTGGGAAGACTTGCCTCTGGCACAGGTGGAACAGACAGCAACTAACTCGCAAACATCCCCAATCATGGAGGGCCACCAGAACCTCTGCTGCAGGAAATGGAGGGTCCTGCATACCCTGGGAGGACAAGCCATCTTGGAGGAGTGGCCCCACTGCAGGACCTGAAAGTGCACAGCGGCTGGGACGAAGAGGCTCTGTGGTCCGTTACTTGGGGCTGGTTCCATGGTCTGCCGGTGGTTTGACATTGGACCGGTGGTTTGACATTACAGGAGCCCAGGCAGTAGGACAGGGAGATACCCTCCTACAATTTATACACTTAAGGTTACATTGTCTCTGCCCCTGCATAATGTAGTGCATGCTGGTAGGTACAGTATGTGTGAATAGGAAAACAATTGTTAAATTCAAATTGATGGTTTTAAGCAAAAAACAAAAAAAAAAAACAATGCAAATAAAACAAATGAGAGTTACTGTACATGTTTTTCTCAACAGTTGTGTTTCTCTTTCACAGAGGAAACGTTAACACAAATAACACCACCTTTTCCTAACTGATAACTATTTTGATTGTTTTGACAGACCTCATCCAAACTAGTCAGCCAAGCTGCTAAACCTCCACCAGCCAAAGGGGCCTTTTAAAAAAAGAGACGCCAGTCAGAACGGCACACACTGGCAAAACGGAGGACTGAAAATAGACTAGTGAAAGAGGAGGAGGAGGAGGTGTGGAGAAAAAAAAACGACACATGGAGGAATTAGGGGGGGGTGTGGGGTGGGGGCGGCGGGAGATGACACCTTCTCCAGTACCACCACCCCTCACCCAGCCCACTCTCTGGATGGACTAAATGACTGTCTTTGGTGCCTGAGTCCAACCTAATAGGACTGGTGTTGATTTGTGACTTCAGTCCACAGAGTGCAGTGAAAGCTGAAGCAAGCAGTTGCTGGTTGGAAATGGGCCACCGAGCCCCAGTTTTGGATTTTCCCATCAGGGTTAGAAAATAAAAGAAAGGCTTTGAGAGGAGCATAAATGTGGTTGTATGAGTGAGAGTGTGAGGCCCGGCAGCCATACTGCCTTTAAAATGCCTGTAATATGTGTGTAAGTCTCAAGCTCCATTTCCATCCAGCTGTTGAGCAAATCTGAAAGTTTTGAAATGCTGCAATAAAAAAGGTTTGTGCCCGGTCGAGCTGTGTGTGTGAAGACAGTCTGTTTCCTAATGATCCTCCAGAGGAGCTGAGAGTGTCATCACTGCATTGACATCTACTGGAATCACCTCTAATGATGTTATTTTATTTAAAAAAAATAAATCTGCTCACACATTAGACAAACAGTACTTTAGTGTTTTCCAAACCTTATATATGAGGACCCACTTCTTAAAGATGGCAAACCATCGTGTCTAGGGATGCACCGATACCAGTGTCGGGTCCAACACTGCCCCGTGTCCCCGTATTTGTATTCATAAAACTACTCAACACTGCTGCACCCATTACCATTTAACCTAACTTTGGAGTGAGTTGAGCAGTGGATGTGTTGCATTGTCAGCAGTTTGGAAATACTGAAAGCGGACTGTAACCTGTGCTCTGTTAGACTGTCAAGAGGAGAAGAGAAGCAGCTCCTTCACCACGTCATTTGATAAAACAACTAAAGAGCCAACCTGATGCACAACAATAGATTTGCCTCAAGTATTATTCATTTCAATCTAATTCAAGTTCTTATACTTCACCTACAACGTGGTGTTCCATTAGAAAAAAGTGTATTTACAAACAAGTGTTAAATAGTCCCCACACTCCCCAGTACTTTTGGAGGAGACAGTAAATTTTGTTCACAGTCAATGTAAGGCAAGTAAAATTAGTTTTCTTTATTTTTTTGGTAGTATTAAGTACTCAATATTGACAAGTTCTCAAATTTAAGTAATAAAAAAGTGGTATAGGTGCATCCTTATAAATCACTGTACAAATTTTAACACAAGTAAATTCTTGCTTAATGTGACTAATTTACAGCCATATCTGTAACACCACATATCATTTTGAATTGGAAGGTGAACCATTTCCAAGGTATGTTTAAAATGGAAAAACTTAATTTTATGTCATTTAAAAAGAAAAACACAAATTTTGAATTAAATATTGGGAAAATGCAGTCAAATTTGTATGGGGACCCAAAAAAAACCTCCCATGTTCCATCTCTGGGTCTCGACCTAGTGTTTGGGAAGCACTGACTCTAGTCTGTTTATACACTGTAGTATGGCAGCTAGTCACCATGTCACTCTCACCGAGCATTTATTTCAGAATCAATCAGTGCTGCAAGTGTCGTTGAACAACAGAAAGACGTTTTTCTGATGGCTAAAATTTTTTTTCTTTCTCTCTCTTTCTCACAATTTGTATTGTTACTGAATTATTGTCCAGCCATACTTCAATGCAAATTTTCATCTACTCAAATCTACTCAAACCTAGTAAGTGTGAATGTATGTGTGTGGCTGATAGAGGCTGACAGCTGCCTGACTGTTTTTACAGAATGACGCGTTGGTGGGGTGAGAAGGGCCCGGGCAGGAATGTGAAACGCCCGGCGAGAGAGAGAGTGTGGCTCTATTTCTATCCGTCCCTTCATATCGATCTGTTTTATCAGTTTGGTCACTTTCCTACACCACATCAGGTGAATACAAGACAATGAGAAGTTGGTTCTAAAACCACAGGACAGGAAAACCAACCTCAGCTTTGCAGGGTTTAAAGCTTTCAGTGGTGTTTTCTGACATCAGAATTGTTAATGGATGAATCAAATATGGAATTCAATATGATCGCTATTTCTGTTTGCCTTTAATCAACCATGGTTCCATGTTTATCTATTTTCATTGATGTTCCCATAGTTCTGCTCATTCCCACTGAGCTTAATTTAACCCTGGCTCATGTATCCTGTGTGACAGCTGTGTGTGCAATTTACTGTGTGTGTGTAGGCCAGTTTGATCACATCAGATTGAGTTTTTTTTTCCTAACTACCACCTCCAACCAGCATATGAGTTCTTTAGAAATACAGTATGAATGTGAAGGAAGTCAGTCAGTTCTATGTTTCTGTTTCGGTAAAACAAACTGCTGAGACATGTGAGACAAAGACTGAAACAGTGAAAAAGGAGCCAAACTAAGATTGTGGTTATGTTAATAGTGCTTATATGGTATAGGTTAATGACCTGGATTGGATTGTAAGCTACTAGATGTAACTTGATGCATCTTACAGTGTTAATCTGTAGCTTTGATCAACTAAACAAGTACTACAAAAGTTCAAAAATGTTCAGTGAAACAGTTTTTGAAATGTGGTTGCATGAGGTACTGACAAATTGCAATATGATGTCTCTCTCTCACTGAAAATATGGCTGCCAGCAGGAAATTTTTGTTTTAGCCACTTGACAAAAAGATTATCTTATAAAATGAAAGCCCACAATATCTGATGTCTAAAAATAAGGTTCACTTCTTTGTCTGGAAACCCTCTATTACACTAAATGCCATAAGGAAAATCCACATTTTTAGCTCACAGGGAGACAGGAGATGCTGGTCCACTGCTGCCTCCTTTGGTGAGTTTGTGTCACTTTGATTAATCTGAATGAAGGTTTTCAAACACCAGACTCAAAAATTAACACAGCTGGAGTTCCTGATGGAAGCAGCAGTGGAGCAACAACTCATGATGTAAAAATAGCTGATTTTTTTGGTGTGGGAGAGTATATTAGATTACAAAGCAACATAAGCACATATTATTAAGATATAATATATTTCATCAGGTGTAGATGTTTTTAGGTTTTCACTGAGACCAAGCCTCTGTGTCACAACCTTTTCCTTGCCACAGGGGGCCCTCACAGCCCAGTGAGCATGATTATGTGTCAGAACCTCAAACAACCACACTTGCAAAAAGAACCGTCCCTTCGTAGTGTACATCTGCGTTCGGTTTCACTCAGACTGAAGATGCTCCTCTGTGGTGGGACATGAACCGATAAACATCACAGCACTCAGGTTCAGGCTCTGAATCAGCCCCATGTTTCTCTCTGTGGTTGGCACAGATTTGTAGTATTCAAACGTTGAATTGCTGCACAGACATTGTGAATTCTGTTCATAAAAACTATACTTAACTCAGCATGAGTCTTTGAAACAATTAATAACTGTGAAGTAATTGTCACTCAGAATCTATATACTGTAGTATTTATTTTTATTATTTATTCATGTTTTGATGTGGAAACATGCATTTTGAATTTGTTGGCTGATAAAACTACACATTATTTAGGTCAGTATCAACAGTCTAAATCTTAAGTTTGGTGCATATTAATATTTGATCTAGAAGAGATCATTTATTTTATTATATTTTTGCTTTAAATTGTTCTGAGTAACAGTGGCCTCATGTTTCTTTTTTTAAATCACTTAATTTATGGCTATTTTTGAATTTTAAAAAATACAATTTCTATGAAGTTAGAATAATTTAATAATAATAAAAAAGATTTAACATTATGTTTTGCTTTGTTTTGTTTTGTTTTTTTCCTGATTCAGTAACATGCAGTCAGACATGTTTATTTATGAACCTTTGAGATTGTTTCTTAGTTTTCATTTGTATTATTACAGTTAGATTATTGGAGTTTAATGAATGATAGAAAAACAGTGGTTTGTTTGGGATTACACAGTGCTGTTAGTGTCTTTGTCAAGACATCGTGGTATAAACTCAGTAATTCACTGTAAGAAAATAAAAACAATCTCAGTTTGTCTCTGGCTTTGCTGCTTCAAGGCCACAATTTTGTGGATTTTTGTTGGAGGAACGTTTCTCAGAGGTTTTGAATGTATTTGGAGCTGCACAGAGTCACATTGTACATACAGGATGAAAGGTTTAGAGAGAAACAGTTGGATTTTTAATTTAGCTGCTTATGGCTAGATTTGGCTTATTTGTAATGTTTTTTTTTCTGATGATGATGATGATGAGATTGTGGTGTTAGAGTGAAAGCATGCAGACACTGGCTTGTTTTGAGTTGTTACTCTGAATGTACATTTGTTGTGGCTAACTGTTGAAAGTTTTGAACTGATTGTAAAAGTTACAGCAAAAGTCAGTGGGTGAAATGTATTAGATTAATTAGTTACCATGCAATCTTATTTATTATTTTTTTTTGTATTTATAGCTAACATTAACCTATTCATTTGCCTGTAAAGAAGGAAAATAATATTTTGTAACAAAAAATGCTACTAAGAAAGCTGCACCAGCAACAATGAATGAGCTACAAATTTAGATATATAGAGACTTAGACCAACCCAGTCTCCAGAATCTCATTTATTCAAACTGCAGATTTGTGTGAGCTCACTAAATCTACAGACATTCATATCACTGTGATAGTGTTTTAACTGTTTTTGTTAGGCTGAGGCACTAAAAGCACTTGGTTTCAACCAGGGAATGGCATTTCTAGCAAAATGGTAGTCAAATATTCAGTGGTATTCTTCTAAGAATATTCAAATATTCTTAACTCCAGCACATTGGAGCTAGTGAAAATAATAATAATGCAGGGTTCACAGCGTGTTAACTGAATCAGTTAGCAAGATGCATTCAACAGTTCAGCATTTTTTTAACAAAATCCTTGCTGCTGCTGCCACTTTGTGATGATGCACCACATTTAAAGCAGTCGTTGGAGTTGAAATATTTGTTTTAATAAATTCACTCATTTTTTTGATACATTATAATAGAGCATGTGGCTAGCACTGCTGCCTTCCAGCAAGAAGGTTGCTGGATCCCGTCCTGGCCTTTCTGTGTAGAGTCTTCATGTTCTCCTGTGTGTGTGGGTTTCCTCTGGGTTCTCCTGTTTTCTCCTACAGTCTAAAAACTGTAGGTGAAACCTGAGATTAATTGGACACCCTATATTACCTGTAGGTGTGAGTGAATGGTTGTTCACCTCTATATGTTTACCCTGTGATAGACTGGTGACCTGTTCAGGGTGGGACCCTGCCTTTCACCCTATGTCAGCTGGGTTTGACTCCAGCAGCCCTGCAGTGTTAGACAATGGATAGATGGATGCATGGATGAATAGTCACAATAACTGATCAACTTTTTTTATAACAACTGAATAATCAAATACTAATGACCATCCCTAGTTAAGACAGGGGGAAGATGATGCTTTTCCCTCATGGTGTCAACACAACTCTATAAAAATCACACCAGCATGTCCCCATAACACACCCCATAAACTCTTATCAAGTTTTGTCTTTAACTGGCGGACATATTGCAACAAAACTTGCAAAACTGTTGACAGAGTACTTGCAACCTATATCAGACAGACATGAGAGAGACTGAACATCAGAGCTGACAGTACTAACTACCTACAACAGTTACTGTGAGCCTGGCTCAGTCTTGTGGAGTGTGTGTGTGTGTGTGTGGTCCTGCTGTTTTATCATGGTAACATTAGAGTTCATCAGCCCTAAGTATCCCGTTAAGCTCTGTCTCCTCAGTGGGGCTTCTGTTCTGCATTCAATTGAACTGCAGAGAGTTACGTTTGCCTCATGTTCAATGCCGTATTTCAGAGCTTAGCAGGTTCACTAATACTGGTGCTGTCAGCAGCAGCTCTGTGTGAAGGCCACTCAGAACTGGGTTTGCCAGTGTTACTCACATTTCATCATGGTGGTGAGGGAGGGACAGAGACATCTAAGTTTTGAATCCAAGCTCACACATACAAAAGTCATTCTGAGCAGATAAGTAAATTTTCTGATGTTATATGTGTAAAAGTAAGTACTCTCTCTTTAAGCATTCAAAGGTATACCATTTCAATTAATTCAATTATATCTGATATAAAACTAAACCCAGCAAACATGTTTCTTTTTCTCCTTCTAGAGCCATGTTTTCCCACCAGTGGTACGCAAACTTCCTCTGGTGGTACTGGAAGAAAATCTGAAATATTATTCTACTGTATATAACGTGAAAATAGTGCAGTATCTCTTAGAGAAGATGAGACAAATGGAATCTTCAGAGAACAGTAAGATCTACTGGCCAGTGATGAATGGATTGTGAGCTGGTTCTGTTGGTCCTTTTGTGTCACACTGGATCCAGTGTTAACATGCACAGAAACTGGCTCCTAGATGTGGCAATTACTGTATGTAGAAATCCAGTTTGACAAACAACCCTCTTACAATGTCTAACCCTTCAGACCATTCACTAAACTATGGTGAATACCTACTGTACATAAGTGATGGCTACTCACTATTTTTCCCCAACCCTCAGTGGCAGAGGAGTGGGATTTAAGTGTGTTCTGTTGTGGAGCAGCACCATTGACCTTCTTCATTTATAGCATCTGCCACATTCTGTCACTATAAATATCTTTTTTGACATTAAACATTAGACCCTTTTTCTGTGCCTCGATTTCTGATTGTGTGATATTTCCTTCTCTTCTCTCTTCTCTCTGCATTTGCCATGATTTCCCCGATCCCAATCACGATCAAAGAATATTAATCTGGGGCATTTTTAATTACTACTTATGCTCAAATGTTCCCTGAAGCTTGCAAAAACTGCACTGAATTGCAAATCTGTTGTCATTTAAAAAAAAAAAAAAACTGGCACGGGACATGTGCGTGCATGGTTTTATAAATGTGATTTTTTTTTGTGTATAAGCACTTTCTGTATCTCATACGTACTAAGCCAACTTGTCAGGCATATCTATGCACAGTTTTATAAATGAGGCCCCTGGTATCATTGCTTTGTGGATGTATCAGTTATCTGTTCGGGGTCCCCCTTCTAACTCGGGGACCCTATTGGCAAGTGCTTAGTTTGCTTAACCTCTAATGTTTGTCTATACCAAAACACAATGGTGGTGTTTTCATAAAATAGTGTTTAAAGTTGCCGAAACACCGGTTCTGTGTAGATACAGTTCAAAACGTTTGCAGATTCTCCTTTTACTCATTTTCCATGTACAAATGGGTATAGAAGTGCCTCCTGCTAATTGCTGCCCTACCACATCCAGTGTGGCCTGAAAAGATGTGGTACAGGATGGACATTTTGAGACAAAAACCCAGATTTGTGAAGACATTTTGGGTGTATGACAGATTTGCTGTTACTAATAGTGAGTTATAAGCAGCATGAAAAATGATGGTGCAGTGTTGACACAGTGACTGTTTGTATAGAAAATTATGTCACAGTTTGTGATGGCAAACATGAATATGAACATGATACTATTTTAACTAGTAGAGGATTGTTGGATTATTGGTATTGTTATAGTTAAGCTGAGGTGAGTCAACATTATGGGCCCACGGTTGGTGTAGTGGTTCACAGTGAGTGAGTGAACATTATATTACTGAATCTCATATTTCACATGTTGAGGTGTAAAAGTGTGTAAAAACTGCTTCAAACTACAATTTTCCACCAAAGAAATTCAAATGGATCACATGGTGCACAGTTTTAACAGGAATTACTGCAGAATGCTTCTCTCTGACGATTTCATTTTGCCTAGGTGTATAACAGATTGTACTGTATGTACTATACACGTATGCCCAAAATACTGGTCTCTTTCCGATAAAAAAGAAAGGAAAAATATAAAAACAATTGTCTATCACTAATTGTGCTCTATTTATAACATATGGACATGCAGCTAATGGTTTCAGGGTAATCTTTCTTTTATTTCACCATCCTGACAGACATAAACTATTATTCTTTGTGCTGAAACTTGAAACACCTTGATTTCACAAACCTATATTCAAGATTGAAACTATCACATTAACAATTTAGATATAATTTAATAGGATACAATACTACAAATTGTACCGAAACATATTTCTTTGGCTTTAGAGCAGTGGTTTCCAAACACCGGGCCCACAGATGTATCGCTGTAATGTGTCTTTAAACAAGGAAAAACTTTCATTTATGGGAGAAAAATAAGTGAAAAAAAAATAAATAAAAATAAATAAATCAGAATGCTTTGTCATTTCTTTTTTCTTTATGGTCAAAGGTGGAGTTCCATTCTTTACTGTCAGTCTTTTATATTCAACACTTCTCAGACTTAAAAGAGACATAGAATGGTCTTTTTTAATTTATATGTAAAATAAACCATTTTAGTATAAGTTGTTTCCTATTCACACGGTTTCTCACAGCTCATGCAGCAGTTTGCTTTTAAAACAGTGAGCTGAAACAAACAGAACACACACAAGCACACACAATCTCTGCCTTCCGCAGTCCATAGTGAGCATACGTGCTAACCCGAAACACTTGCAAGCCGACGCAAAAATACACACATTTCCATACAAGTCGTGCAGTGTTTTGCTTGTAAACAGTATCATGTGGAGCTGAGACACACACTCACTCATTTTCTACCACTGCTGAGACAAACACACACTGATCTCTGCCTGCCACAGTCAGTAGTTAGCATACGTGCTAACCCAAGACACTCGCAAGCTGACACAAAGTTAGTATCATATGGAGCTGAGACAAAAACTCACTCTCTCACTCATTTCCTGCTGAGACAATCAGAAAAGGCGAACACACATGCTGCCTTTCAAATGAGGCTGCAATTAGCCGTTGTTAGCTATTGCTATTTAAGACAAGAAGCAGTCAAGCCACAAAGACATTATTACTTCATTTGGAAATACTTACATTGCCTTCAGGAAATCCATTACGGATTGTTGATGTACTTGAGATGAAGTTTTGAGCTGAGTTCCACTTTCGATTGCCCAAAGTTTGTATAACTATTAACTTCAAAGTGACTGCTACAAATAAACAGCATTTAGACAGAGTAAAAGAATACACACGACATGTTTACATTCTGTTAGTATATCCTTTTAGCTGCATTCAGGATTTTCACCGCTATCGGGTAAAAGCTGTTCTTTAGTCTGTTTGTCCTTGCTTTAATGCTTCTGTACTGTCTGCCTGACGGCAGCGGCTCAAACAGACTGTGGCCAGGATGGGAAAAGTCCCTAATAATTTTCTGAGCCCTTTTGAGGCACCAGGAGCTGTACAGTTCCTCCAGTGTGGGAAGAGTACAGCTGATGATTTTTTGGGCTGTGTTGATGACCCTCTGGAGAGCCTTCTTTTGGGCTGCTGTGCTGTTGCTGGATCAAACACAAATACAGTATGTTAAGATGCTCTCAATGGAGCAGCTGTAAAAGGACACCAACAGTCTCTGTGCGATGTTATTCTTCCTGAACACTCTCAGGAAGTGGAGTCTCTGCTGGGCCTTTTTCAGCAGCTCAGTGGTGTTCATGCCCCAAATCAGCCTTCCTCCAAGTGGACCCCCAGAAAGCAGATGTCTGTCACCCTCTCCACACAGTACCCGTTTATGGAAAGTGGTAGCATGTCTGTTTTGTTTTTCCTGAAATCAATGATAAGCTCCTTGGTTTTAGATGTGTTAAGGAGCAGGTTGTTCTCCTTGCACCACACCGTCAGCTGCTCCACCTCCTCCCTGTAGGCGGACTCATCCTCTCCAAAATGAGGACCTACTCTGGTGGGAGGGGGTGCAGTCGTAGGTGTACAAGTTGTAGAGAAGGGGACTCAGCACACAGCCCTGTGGGGAGCCAGTGCTGAGGCTAAGTGCTGAGGATGTGGGGGCCCACTTTCACCCTCTGTAGATGACCAGTCAGAAAGCTGTTAATCCAAAGGCAGGTAGAGAGTGGATGACCATCAGCTTGGTCATCAGTCTGTGAGGGAGGATGGTGTTGAACGCCGAGCTATAGTCCACAAGGAGCAGCCGGGTATAACTCCGGGTATAACTCCAGCCGGGTAAGCAAACTGGTGTGGGTCGAGGAGTGGAGAAAGGAGTCCTGTGATGTGATTTCGGACCAGTTTCTGAAAACATTTAATTATCACTGGGGTTAATGCTACTGGTCGACCTGAGACACCATCAGGTCCAGCAGCCTTCCTCGGCTTGACTGGGCCTTACCTCGTGTTCCTCCACTGATAAGGTGGGGCTGCTGTGTGGTGCCTGGAGTGGTGTAGCCATATCAAGCGGGTCCGTTTCAAACCGGGCAAAGAAGAGGTTCAGCTCCTCTGCAAGTGAAACGTCCCCTTCAACAGCTCCGAGGACGGTCCTCTAGTTGGCGAGGTGCTGGGTCCCCTGACACACCTGCCTGCTGTTTTTACTGTCCAGGTTGTCCTTGATCCTCCTCCTGTGGTCCGACTTGCCCTCTCTGATGCCTCTCTTCAGGTTGGCTCGGGCTGTGGTGTAAATGGCGGAAGCGATTCAGCTTCTTCTTCTTCAGGTTGAATGTCCATGCCCATGTCCTGGAGTAGCTGTTGGGGGAGGGCTCAATGCACGGCAAATGTGCTAGTTGCACAATTAAACTCGACTTTTCAAAACTGCTTGCTTGAGCACAGGTAAACAGAGAATCCCTTTTTTCTCAAAAGTGGCTGAAGTGCTTATTGTGACACTTTAGTGATGTTTAGATACGGGAGGGACACGGGGACACACCAAAAAACATCAGAAATTAGATTTTCCAGTGAATGTCCTCTTTAAGAGATTTGGTTTGTTGATTAAGGTACACATCTGACTATATCTGTATATTCTCTATTATTTTCATGATATTTATATCTGTTAACTTAAGTCAAATTCCTGAATAATGATAGGTTTTACTCTTGTTGTGTTTAATTAAACACTAAACTAAACACTGTCTTTAAGTGATGTTGGCTACTTTTTGTGTAAAAATATCAGTAAAAAAAATTATTTGACATTATTCCAAAGTGTTTTTGGTCATCATGGGACTATTGGGATTTACACGAAATTGAGTCATTTTTGTAATTAAAACACTTTAAAATTTTATAACCTTTTTTCTAGTCTTAATGACTACTTGAAGCTATGCAGTGCAGTGCCTTTCCTATCTTTCACATGCTGCCTATGCAGCTATCAGAAGCAAAGTGCTCCTGATAGATTAGTGTAGATTAGTGGAGGAGGGAAGTGAAGCCACATCCTTCTAGTTTAAAGACATATTGCTCTACCACTGAACTTCCATCACACCAGATAATATGCAGGTTATTTAATATACTGTTTCTTCACGAGAGTTGAATTTCAGGTGGTGTTCTAACAGCAGTGCTATACACGATTGATGATTCCTGAAACCACTCAACAAGGCTCGATTTAAAACAAAATGTATCCATATTATAAAGCAAAGCAAGTCAATGGCATCTCATTTGGGTGAGATCTTCTCATTGCAGCAGCTTGTACCTTTTTTCTAGAAAATGCAGTGCTATTTACATAAGACCTACTGCTCATTTACAGTATGAGAAAGACTGCACTCCTTTGGCTTTGATCACTGTGGCTGATCATAGCCTTTAGTGGGCACAAACAAACTCTCTCCTCACAGCTGTCATGAACTTTGACTTTCTTTGCTAGAGTGTGGGTGTTGGGTTGGAAGCAGAGGAGACATCTGATCCTCAAAGAGGAAGCAGGGATTTTAGAGAAACAGGGCATTTGAGTGGGAACGAGTTGGTTGTATTTGTTTGAAAAAATGTTTTTTGCAAGAGCACAGGGAAGTGAAGGGAAGAGAGTGATGGATATATTTATGAGCTGAATTGCACGTTGTAGATATATAAATACTGAAAATTTTAAAGTGAAACTGTGCCATTGATACCGAAACCAGAGCTAAGTTTTTACTAGTTATATCATTAATATTTACAGTGATTTTTGTGGTAGCCAACATTGGTTGTAGAAACAGTTTCTGACTGGAAACTGTGAGAAATCACAGTTCAGAGAGAGAAGGTGCTCCTATTGACTCTTCTACTAAACAGCTGCAGCAGTATGTCTCTGTAATGGAAAGGTCAGTATTCCATCATTAGTAATGATTGCCAATGCTGCAAAGAAACCTGAGGAAAAAAATGCTAAATGCTGTACAGTTAAGACTGTCACTGCTCTCTTCCCATACCAAACTCCATTGAGAAAATCAACAATTTTACATCACCTCTCACAGGAGTTGTTGATCCACTGCTGCCTATATCAGCAAGTTCAGTTGTGTCATTTTGAGACTTGGATGTTGGAATTACCTCATAACCTGACACAATCTTACCAAATAAAGCAGCACTAGTTCAACAGCTTCTGTGTCCCTGTAGGCTTAAATCACACATTTTCTTTATAGACTTTGGTGCAAGAGAGTGAGTGGTTTTACAAAATGGCACAAACTTCAGTTTCCTGTTGTGTGACAGTGAGTGGAAAACACATTCTTGAGATAGACTTAAATCAAATTTCCACTGGCAGCAGTGATAGAGTTAATGTGTATTGCCTTGGTTTTCCAGCATTTGAGTTTAATAATCCAATGTGACAGTAATTTATTGCCTATCTGAAATGATGATGACAATTTGTTATTGTCTCCTCTGTGTATGATATATACAAACACTGTATATTGCTTTTTTTCTAATACTGTTCTTGACTGTTTTTTAAATATCTGACTTCATTTCTAAATTCAACTCCACTGACTGTTTCTGGTGATGCAGTACACACTCAGCTATCCTTGATTACAAGATTGTAATTTTTTTTTTCAGTTTTGTTTTTTGGCACTTGTTTCCATGGAGATTAATTAAAATGAGGATTTACATTTCACTCCACATGTTGGTGTGTCATTTTTGTGTGTGCTACAGTAAAATGTAATTGTTAAAGAAAGGCAAAAAAGGAAGAAGGACAAATGTGTAAAATTTTGATTTAGTTTCCCCTTAATGAAAAATATTTAACTTAAATGTGAGCAGAAAGTAACAGAGGAATAATCATTTAATACATGTACTTACCAATAAGCAACTGAAAAGACCTGCTTAAAAATGGAACTGAGAGATTATATATACTGTAGTCACTGGGCTGGACCAAGATATAATTGGGATGAAGTTTACCAACAAAAACAACACTGAAGCTGTAACACAGTTAAATCCACATAATGTACAAATAGAACATAACCTATAAGAAAGTTATGAAGTTATACAATGTATCAAACAAAACAAAACAAAGCAACTAAAATAGGAACAACTTTTTTTGACTCCCCCTTCTTCTGACTCTGCCATGGTCTCTTCCATTTCCTGTGGCCGGTGCTTTTATGGGCATCCCTCCCAGGACTCAGGTCTTTGATGAGATTCTAGGTCAGAATTAACTTAGAATGTCATAGTTGTGATTTGCTGTCTCATAATTATTTCTTAGTGTCTAATTGTAAGATGTAGGGTCATGGCGTTGAGATACTGGGTCATAATTATGCTGAGTCATGATTGTGAGATGCTGGGTCATACTCTGTTGGTGTGACTTGGCATCACATTGTGAAATACAGGGTCATGGTTTTGAGATGCTATCATAATTAACTTAGCATGTCATAATTGTGACTTGCTGTCTTGTAATTATGACTTGGCATCTTATTGTGAGATACCAGGGTCATAATTATGCTGAGTCATGACTGTGAGACGCTGGGTCATAATTTTGAGATGACTTGGCTTCACATGATTCAAGGAAATTATCTTTTTGTTTTCATACAACCAAAATTGCACAATGAAATTATGAAGTCAGATGGAGGGTTGAGCTAACCTGACTGAATGCACTAACATTCATAAATGTTCATTTGTCTCAAAAGTCTACCTTCAAAAGCAATATATTTATAATGAAGACTTAGTATAACATACTAATTATAATGTAGTATGTCATAATTAGGACTTAGTGTCTGATATTTGTCAGGTAGTATCTCAACTTCGATGTATGTTATGCTGCAGTCACACACAAATAGCACAAATTATGAGTGCTGCACAATTAGCCTCATTCATGTCATGTGTTTGGATCATTTTTGTACTATTTTCATGTGAACTTTTTTCACTTGAGTAAATGGAACGAATGGTGCAAAAACAGCCCCCCAACCCGGGCAACATGAGATACGCGACAACTTGCATTGTACATTAACTGTGCCATGTCCAGGGTGACCGGAGTATTAAAGAACTTCAAACTGCGATTACAGACTTCAAAATGTGATTGGGAACTTCAAACTGTGGAGGACAGCATTATACCTCTTAGTTTACAGTCTGTCGGGAATTACTGGAACAAGAAGAAGAAGAAGAAGAAGAAGAAGAAGAAGAAGAAGAAGAAGACTCAGGTCTTTCTCCACCTCAGGAAGCACAAGAGAAAACAAAAGTGAGTATATACAAGTAAAACTTGCCTCAGTGTTAACTAAAATATGCACAATGAAATTAGTAACCACTGTCAGAAAAATGTGAATGAAATATGTAACACAAACTGATCTGTAAATGTGAAAGAAATACTCACACTAATGATGAGCATGTGATTATTTCCCAGTAGCACAGACTCATTGAATACACTCAGATAATGACAATGGGGACAGAGAGCGGCATTCCCTATTGCCTAAGCTGGGGTCCCTGGCATTCACTGCTCTATTCCGTCAGAGACACTCTAACCCTAAAGTGTGAAAGTTGGCTCAACTCTCCCTACGACCAAAATAGTCGTAATGGCTGACAGCTGTGGGCCTGCCTGGAGACTGCAGCACAACACTGAGGCTCTCAAAGTGGTGGAGCTTTGACATGACTTTTGTTCTTATGATAACGAAAAGTTGAACGTATGTGATGTGGTTGGACTACAGGTTCCATGAATAAAACACAAAGCACCTCAGTACCACCTGTAACAAAAAGTTTCCTCTGTAATTATGCACTACTACACTCATCATATTCCTACTCCAGGGGTGTCAAATGCAAATGACCTGGGGTCATTTTGATATGGAATGATGTGTACTTCACAATAAAAACAAACTGATAATGCAAAATAATAGAACATAGAAACAAATATAAAATAATAATAATGTGGACAACTGTAATCAAAACACCAAACAAGCTTATGTAATTGAATGTTGAATGTAATAATCACAATTGAATGTCCTATTACTACTATCACTATTATAAAGATATTGCAAGCAAACATATTATTTAGTATTGTTTCCTTTTCCTCACACTAAAATGTTTATCAGTTGCTTAAATAGTATGAATGAATGAACACCTACCCCTCTTACCTACAAAAGCAAATCATCAGTATCATCATTCCTAGTTTCCTAGTTCCTAGTTAAGTTCCTAGTAACGGACTTAACTACAGTCTATATTATAAGATTAAATAATTCTTATAAAGTTTTATGAGGCTGTTCAATGTTCAAGTTTTTCACATAATAAAGTTTCTCTCGAATTACATCTTTTGTAATTTGTAAATGGTCCATTTTTAGGTTTGTACATGAATTGCATTGTATTTGTCAGTGCTTCTGTCCTGTCATCTTTTCCCTCCTCCCCTTTTTTAAATGTCAGTAGTTGATTTGCTTTTTTCTTTTGCATGTACTTCATGTTGCTTTTGTGTACTAAGAATACAAGTAATTTATATCTTCAGTGCTCCCACAGAAACTTCATCCCCACATTCAGTGGTGTGCGTTGCCATGGCAACAACACAATAGTGCGTTGTGGACGCCGGTAGCAGCTGGTTCATTTCTGTGCCAGAAATGGAGGAGGATGTCCACATATACATAAAGCATTTGCTTTTATTTTTGTACTAAGTCATCATAGTGTGAGGTGACAGTGCAGATGTCATGCCATGATGCCATGACTGTGCATTATTGGCTTTATTTGTGTGTGTACACAGCAGACTAGTACAATGGATGACAGCTCTGTGAAATTTAAACATAGTAGAAACAATTAAAATGTGATTAAAATAAGCAAATAAAGTATCTAGGGATTTAAAAAGGAATTTATATTGAACAGAAAGTAAAAGTAAACAATATCACTAGTGCAAAATAGCAAAAGATTTTATGGAAACAACAGTTTTGGCCCTGATTTAAATGACCTGACAGCCTGAGTTTGTTCTAGAGTTAAGGAACATTAGTTCTGACCAGAGGAAAATGACGTACACCTGTTCCTGATTACCTGAGGGGTCTAACTAGAAACATGGAGATGCACTTAGACCCACGACCATTCAGTGCCTTTTAAACCAATAATGGCATTTTAAAATCTATCCTGTAAGCCAGTGCAGGGATTTAAGAACAGGTGTCATATGGTCCATTTTCCTGACATTAATCAGCACACAGGCAACAGCATTTTGGATGAGTTGCAGATGCCTGATGGAAGGTTTTACTGTGACACATTAAAATGATGTAACCAAGCGAAAAGAAAGGCATAAACAAGTGATTCTGTGTCTTGTTCTGATAATAGGCTGATTTAATAAGAATCTTTATGTGATTGTAAAAAAAACAAGTATTTTATTTTATTTCAAAGTATTATTCAAGTATTGTTTAATTTCAAAGTATTATTAGTTCTATTACAAAAAACAGAACTTATTAAGACGAGCATGGTGAAGACAAGAAAACAAAGAGAAAAGCTAAAGCAGCACACACAACCAAAAAAATACACCAGGTGTCAAGTAAAGTGCAAGAAGCCGATAAAAAAAATGTCATCAACTCACAGATCAACTCACAGACTTTAGTTATTGGGATGCAATTCTCTGTGGCCCCCTGTTGCATGGAAGTGTGCAGTGCTCTTTGGCTACAAAGAAAAAGCACCTGTCTCTTATATTGAATAAGTATAAATGCACATATTGTATACGCAAGTTCTATTTAGAGAGTTTTTAATATGTTTGATGCAAATTACATTTTTAACAGCTACATTTATATGGCTCATTATTCTACTGTACGATACATATTGTCAAGTTGTTTTTCAAACTCTAACTTCCTCATTATTTTAATCTCATTATCGTAACTTGGTGCCTTAGCGACCTCTAAGGGCCGGCATAGACTATTTTCAGCAGAAACAAGAAGATAGCCATCCTCCATTGTTTTTGTGTGAGAATTCTAGGTTGGAATAATTGGTAGGTGAACTGTATAATTGAAATTACTACTAAAATTAGTAAAATATAAGAATAGACAATGAATTTGTTGTAACCACACAACTTTACTAGTTTTAATTTTAAAAAAATAATGCAATGTGCAAAAATGCAACAACAATTAAAGAGCTACGAAAAGTAAACTATGATTAAATAATTACATTATCATAAAATATTAAAGTAATAATAAAATAGGACACTACAATTGCAGTCAAATAACTAAGTGCAAACGCACAAAAGACAGTATAGAATAAACAAATACCTAAAATACTAAATAAAGAGACAGAACTTTAACAAGATTAAAAAAAGTTTTTAAGAACAAAATGTTAACTTTTGTCAGGAAACTAATTAAAATGTGCAAAAGACTCACTGCTATTATCATAAACTAAGATAATATAATACGATAATACAATGCTATAGAAGGCCCACTGTAATGTTTCAACATTAATCTAAAATAAAACTAGATGATCCAAAAAAAGCAGAGACAAAGAAATAAGGTAAAACAATAATTTATTTACAAAAAGAAAACTAAATTAAACCAGTCCATGTGTAACAAACTAAAATCGCTGAGGCTGGACAGCTTGCAAAGGCAGAGCTCAGGAACAGGTTTCTGAGGGGAAAAAGGAAAACAAAAATCATAGAGCTGAAAAAACATGTAAGTAACAAAAAGGTAAAACTTTCATGTTTGCTAGACTGAATGACGTGGAGTTACCAGAAAAACTATGGAGAAAAGGAAGTTACAAAATAAAACAGGAACCAAACAAAAGTGAGTGAGTGGTCCTACATTTGCTGTTAAGCTAAACTTGCAGAAGAAACGACAGTTTTCCAGATGCAGTTGAAGAGATCAGTATGTGTAACCTGAGGACTTTTGTTCAGCTTGTGCTCTCTGAATGATGACAGTCTCTCCACTGAGTTGTGAAAGGTGATGTTCCCACATTTTATTTATAAATCGCTCTAGGAAAGTGAACTAGTGTTAGAGGATATGCTGTTAATATGAACTGTTTATAGCCATTCCCATGGAAATTGCTGTCTCACCTGCCTCATTCCTACTGTTTTGGAATCTCAGGAAATTCAGCAAAATGTCCAAGTGACCCTTAGTTTGAAGCCTAAATTAGCAAAAATCAACTCATTTTTATCAACATGAAGGGTTAAGGAAAGACTATGGCCTTTTTCAGGACAGAAATAGTCTTCATTGACCTGAAGAACATGACACTGACACAACTTTATTCAACTGATGTTTAACCAAAGCCACTGTCTTTTCCAAATTCCAAATCCTTGATGCCAATATACAGAACAACCATACAACTTGGTCTCTTGTGTCCTGCCTCCCACTTTGACTCCTGTACATACACTAGACATACATACATACACTTTTCTGTCAGATGTCCCGGTCATGACTTTCCAATGACGACACTTTGAGCAATTAGTGGCCGTAAGTCTGTTCATGTCAAATTTTGAGCAGGTACCAAAAAAGCACCAGGTACCAGGTACTATCCCTAATGGAAAATGGAGTCTAGCCGAGTAATGCTAGACCTGTATAATGGAAAAGCACCAAATATGTACAAAAGTATTTGGCCACACCTGTTAAGTATTGAATTCAGCTGTTTGAATCAGGCTTTGTGACAGGCCTCTTATCTAATTTTAACACTTCAGCAATACCAAGACATTTTGGACACTGCTATGCTTACAACTTTGTGACAACAATTTGGGGAAGGCGCAGTCATGTTCTATTCCAACATGACTGTGCCTCAGTGCACAAAGCAAGGACTATAAAGACATGGTTTTACTTTGGTGTGGAAGAAGTTCACTGGCCCATACAGAGCTCTGACCTCAACACCATCCAGCACCTTTAAGATAAATTGGAACAGAGTTTTCGAGCCAGGCCTTCTCATCCAACATCAGTGCCTGACTAAATAAGTGCTCTAAAGAATGAATGGGAGCAATTTCCCATAAAACCTTAAGGAAGGTCTTCAAAGAAGTGTGGAAGCTGTTATAGCTGCAAAATCAGGACCAACTCCATATTAAAATACTGTATATGTATTTGAATATGTCATTACACTGCCTGTTGCTGTAATGGTCAGATGTCCCAATACTTTTGTCCATATAGTGTCATACAAAGCACAGTTGTACATCTCAACATAAAGAGGCAAGAGTCTGAGGAGCCATCAGGGTGTAGCTTGCAAAATACTAAACTTATAAGATGTGGTGGTAGTAGTGGCTAGCACTGTTGCCTCACAGCAAGAAGTGATCACTGGTAAGTGATGTCACAGCAGTTTCGTTCAATGATGACCCTGCCCATGTCGAGGAGGTACTATAGTAATGGAAAATGAAGTTGAGCCAAGCCAAGCTGAACCATGCTGGAACTGTGCAGTGGAAAAGCATCATATATCAGCCTTTATCCTCCATCAGCGTGTGCAGGATAAAGTGGTAGACAATGAATGAATGAATGAATGAATAGGGCCTTTGAGGTTCAATCCCCCCGACATTCACCTATATCATAAATGATGTGAAGCAAGTCAGTGCTAAAATGTAGTAAAGTGCAATAAAATGTAGCCTATGTAAATTTCCCCATTATCGCACTAATAAGAGATAAAAAAAATGTTTTCCTTCTTTTTGGTTTCTCCCTGTCTATGAGTCACCACAGTGGATGATCTGCACACATTTTTACGCTGGATGTCCTTCCTGTCGCAACTTACAGGGATCAGTTTATCAGGTCATCACTTCTCTGCTGTGTCCAGTTATCAATGCGCAATTGGGATTGGGTACCTGGCTCATGGGTAATCCCTTGACCTGGTGGGGACTTGATCAAGCAACTTTCTGGTTAGAAAGCCAAGTTCCCTTTCTACTTGGCCATTGAGCTGCCTAGTATCGCACTAATAAAGGATTCCTCCTTAAATGAAACTGTCACAGCAAAACATTTTAACAATGCCTCTATAGTTGCCTGACCTATTGAAAATAAACCCCTGACCCATGAAGTAATTTGCACAATTGACCTGAGACATTTGAGGGAGGCCACAGACACTGATGGTTCACAATGAAACAATCTTCCAACCACAAGGCCGGACTCTGCTGCACTGCCTGTCCTGTTATGACAGGATGAGGGTGAATGTAGTCCACACTCTACAGTTTGGGAGAGACAGTATTTCAATTTAAGCACTGCCAAGGTCAAATGGCATCACTTTCAGTGTGACACCAGTATGTGAACAGGAGACAGTGTTAAACCTCAACCACCTCTCAACGCACACAACCTCTCCTATTTCACAGGTCATCACTTCTCTGCTGTAGGATACCACACATGCTAACATTTGCATTGGTTTTCACCTAGCGGAGAGCAGCCTGAGAACTGTGGAAAGTGAAGGAGATCTCAAGGATCAAGTGAAGGTTCTGCACCTCAGAGCATGGAGCTGAGTTGGTTTCATTTCACATGTTGTAAAACATGTTTGTTTCATTTATTAAAAGTCATTTTAAGGGATATCACCCAGAGAATACTCTCACCATGATTTTAAATACAGTAAATTAAAAGCTGTTGCAATCTTGGTCTGTTTTTTCACCTGCTGTCCTCAGGAAGGCAGTAGAGAAGCATCAAAACTTGTGCTTATTTTCAGAAGCTCCTCCCCAATTTTGCTGTCATTAACAAGGTCAATAAAGGCTTTCTATTCTATTCTATTCTATTCTATTCTATTCTATTCTATTCTATTCTACTCTGATCAAGAACAATATTTTTATGCAGGTATGCACACTCAACATAACTATACAACACTTGTTTTCAGCTCCCATTTTCCATGAATTGAAGTGAAAAAAATAGTAAAATTTTTCCCAAAAAATTTTGATCACCATCATTTTGAATTTGGTAAACAAATAATTTCCAAGAAATTGTTTAATTAAAACTGTAGTTTATGCATGTTATTTCAAAAATACTGTACATATCTTGTCATGTTCTCTGTCCGGCTTGAGTTGCCTCTCCTTTTCTGCTTTAGTTACTGTCTTATTTTTTGGCGTGTTTTTTGGGGAAGTGCTGTGCTTTTTCATTTCAGGAGGCTGGTTGGCAGGCGAGGCAGGGTGACTGATTGCCGCAGCTGCTCCTAATCTTCTCATCTACTCCTCCTTACTTAAACCCTGGTTTCCTGCTGCTTAGCGTCAGCGCGTCCCACTCAGTACCTGGTAACCTGCGTCTCGTCACCGACCCCTGTTGTCTCTGAGTATAGTTTCTGTTGCCTCGTGTAGTGATCCTATGTTTCTAACAGCGAACTTTTCTCCCTTTTTTCCTAGTTCGAGTTTTTTTCCTGAGTCCTGCCCCGCCAGCCGGCCAGCCTCAGCGCCCTTAGTTGCCTTCCCCCTCTTAAGTTATCTACACACCTGTGCCTGGCGACCCTTAGTTTGTATTTAAAATAAATTCTGTTACTCCTTGATTCCTGTCTCTGCACCTTGGTCCTTACAATCCTCCAACCCCCACACCCAAACGTTACATATCTCCCTTCACTAATCTGTGGGTCTTTGAAGATTATGGTTTGTGGCTTATATTATATTAGTCCTGTCCTCCTGAATGGCTGTGCATAGATTCTGGACATTTCAGGAACTTTGACAGGGTCTATGGTCAAACTAAAGCATTGAAACATGTTAAGTCGATTACATGTCTGGTGATGAGTATGCAGGACACACAAGAAGTGGAATTGTTTCAATTTTCAGAAATTGTTGACAGATCCATGAAATGCTGGGCCTAATTTTCATGCTGTAGCATATGGTAATGATGGCAGATGAATGGCAGGACAATGGACCTGAGAATCTCATCCTGATATCTCTGCACCTTCATCTCTGCTTATGCCTGTCCAAAACAAATTCACACTACTACACAATAAAAAAATAATTACAAATACCAAACTAATAAATATATAAAAATAAACTACAAAATACAGCAGCCACATCATGTATCAAAATAAAACACTGCATTTTTATATTTTCAAAACACTAAACTTTTACCTTGATCTTGTCAAGTTGTACATACCATAGCACTTACATACAATTTCAAAATAAGGATCAGTTATGTACCTCCATTGACTGGAGAACAAAATCTAAATATATTAAAAAAAAAAAAGGCTAACTCATAGTGTGGCTATGAAAGCTTGTGTACGGGCACCAAACACCACGCTATCCAAACTGCAGCAGCAACTCATGTTATGTATTCTTACAATGTCTCCATGTAATGTCTGATGGTTCAAAGAAAGTATGAGTGTGATTCCCCTGTAGTTGGAACACACCCTCCGGTCCCCCTTTTTAAAGAGGGGGACCACCACCCCAGTCTGCCAATCCAAAGGCACTGTCCCCGATGTCCACACAATGTTGCAGTGGCATGTCAGCCAAGACAGCCCTACAACATCCAGAGCCTTGAGGAACTCTGGGTGGATCTCATTCCATCCTTCATGTTTTGCATTCTTACAGTGTCTCATTGAATATTTTGACACAAGACATTCATTAGCTCACTAAAATACAAATTACTAAATAATATTTTTCATTTGAAATGCCCACCCCCACTGCTATCAGTCACTCTTCTCATAATACTTGCCTGCTTTCTGCCTGATACAGTGTAAACCAGGATTCATCTTTGAAGTGCAACACACCCTAGAACGTAAACATTTGCCCACCCAAGTCAGTTATGCCCACATACTACAGTCAGGTCCAGACCCCAGTAAGACCAAAAAGCTCTCAGCTGAGCTTCCCTGAGATGCCATCCATCCATCCATCCATCCATCTAGCCAGCCGAGAGACATAGTCTCTCCAGCGAGTCCTGGGACACCTTACCAGAGAGGCATCCAGGAGGCATCCTAACCAGATGCCTGAGCCACCTCATCTGGCCCCTTTCGATGAGGAGGAGCAGCAGCTCTACTCTGAGCCTTTTTCGGATGACCAAACTTCTCATCCTATCTCTAAGGGAGATCCCAGACACCCTGCGGAGGAAACTCATTTTGGCCGCTTGTAACTGCGATCTCATTCTTTTGGTCACTACCCACAAGTCATGACCATAGGTGAGGGTAGGAACGTAGATCAACATTCCTACCCTCGCTTCTCGGACTTCTTCACTATGACAGACTGTCGAACTTCTGCTCCATTCTTCCCTCACTTGTGAACAAGACCCTGAGATACTTAAACTCCTCCACCTTGATTTCATCCCTGATCCGAAGAGGGACCTCCACCCTTTTCCGACTTAGGACCACGGTCTCAGATTTGGAGGTGCTGATTCTCATCCCAGCCACTTTACATCTGGCTGCGAACATCATGATCCAATGAAGCAAACAAGACCACTTCGTCTGCAAAAAGCAGAGACCCAATCCTGAGCCCACCAAACTGGATCCCTTCAACACCCTGGCTGTCTAGAAATCCAATGAACAGGATCGGTGACAAAGGGCAGCCCTGGTGGAGTCCAACCCCCACTGGGAACAGATCCAACTTACTGCCAGCAATGCGGACTAGACTCTGACACTAGTTGTACAGGGATCGATTGGCCCTTATCAAAGGGTCTGGTACCCCATATTCCTGGAGTGAGGAAAAAACACCTGTCAAGGATACACGATGGGGGGCTGGACCCAAATGTAGGCACAGTTTTTATTGTCCATACAGTGAAAGGTACAAAGATACAGTGAGGGGTTCACGGGAGGGGAAGGGATGTGTTGGGGCTTGTCTCAGGAAGAGGAGCACAGTAGCGGCAGTGAACACAGTCTAACAGTGCAGGGCAGAGCCACTCCAACGGCTGTGAGGCAGTGCAGCAAAGAGACAACAAATCACACAGTGGATTTCAGCAGAGGAGAATGGAACAGGAACAAGTGGAGACGACCAGGTTCTAACAGGAGGAAAATCAAAGACTAAAACGAGACTAAAACGATACATGTTACCACATGGAGAACTCCCTAATTAACTTTTGTCTGCAATGAGTCATTATCATTAACATGAAGAAAATGGAATCTATCAGATAAGTATGACTGAAACCAGCAGAGGGCAGTACCTGAGATCCCTAAAGTCTGCTCCAGTCTCTGCAGTAGAATATTATGATCAATGGTGTCAAATGCAGCACGAGGATCTAACAGGACAAGTATAAAGACCAAACCATTATCTGAGGCCATGAGGAGATCATTGGTAACTTTAACTAGGGCTGTTTCTGTGCGAGGGTGTAATCTAAATCATTAACAATAACAATTATGCCAAAATGTCTCTGTTATATACCCCTTTTTACACTGGATATGTATGCACCCAATGAATGGGCGGAAACCAGGTGGTAAAAAGCAAGACGGTGAAAATTTATTTACAAAAAACAAAAAAACTATAATGGAAAATCCCTATATCTAATATAATTTCATAATATCAACCATGTTTTTCACACATCTGCTTCATTATATCTTGTACTGAGAAGGCCTGCACTGTCAGCAGTGCCAGTCTCCACCAGTCTCCACTTTCTCCAAAAGAATGCGTGATGCTTACCTCCCTCACCTCACCGTTTGACCCTCCATTTGATTTACTTTGGTTTTAACTGCTTCTGCCTTTTATGGACATATAGCCTCCTTTTTGTGTAGCCTTTTGCCTATAAGAAGCTGTGACTCACTCCACTTTACTTGAACGCCTTTACAGACCACCTTATGCTCTGTAAACCTGTTCCTTCTGCAGAATAAACCAACAAAAGACAACTGGTGGACTCTTAAAATTTCTTTATTTCTCTCTAACCCGGGAACACACGAAATTTCCACAACAATTTGGTGTCAGAAGTGGGATCGCCTGGAAGTGTGCTGCTGCCCTGCGGTGACGTCGGGAGGGACGCCTGACCTCTACCTCGACACAAAGAAAGTCAGAGACGAGAGGACCGACGCCTGCTAGGACATCAGCTGACTGATACGGTGATCTTTGAACTGGAACAATTTCCTGAACCTGGTGAAAAGTTAAAATTTTAATCTCCTGAATTATGAAATATAATTAAAATTGAATTTTAACAACCAATTCAAAAAAAAGGAAAAGAAAATAAATAGCAGGGCGGAACTTTAAGGTGTTGGGTTAACCCACCATGTGTTTGGAACCACGGTTTGTCCACATTTGTGCACGAAATGGGGGACAGTAACAGTAAGGAAACGGTCCCAGAAGGACCTGTAGTGGACATCATGGTACACAAATATTGTCCAGAGAGCATAGAATGCTTTTCAATCTGGACAAAAGAATTTGAGTTTCCACCAAATGGTTCACTGAGCGTGTCAAAACTGTCACAGTTAAGAGAGAAACTAAAAAGAGAAAAAGTGACCCGGTGAAAAATGGAAAAGAAATAAAAATGTTTGAAAATGTGGGAAGAAGAGGCTAAGTTTAGAGAACGAAAGAAATTGCAAGGTGTAATGACAAATCTAAAGAGTAACTCAGATGAGTTAGGAAAGGCTGAAAAATCTATCAGTAAGAAAAGCAGCACACACACATCCACTCTCTATCCTCCTCTTTCATAAACTCCGCCCTGTAGGCTATTTTTCTGCTAAACTAGATCCTGTCGCTGCGGGTCTCCCTCGCTGCCTGCGCACAGTTGCTGCTGCAGAGAAAGCTCTCATGTCCTCCTGTGATTTAGTAAATCAAAAGAATTCACACCTTTCTACTGCGTGTTTTGGACGTTATCACACAGTGCTACTTGATTTACTTAATGTTACTGTTAAACGATGCACTTCTCTTAATCCTTCCTCTCCCTGGAGATGGTGAGAAGCATTACTGTTTGGCAGAACTTCAAGTACAATGTATACCATGACCTGATTTGTCTGACACTGCTTTGTCCAATCCTGATCTTGTTCTCTATGTAGATGGTTCAGCTTCCCGTGATCCTGCCACCGGGTCCAACAACGTTGGGTTCGTTGTGGTCTCTGACAATTATGTGCTGTATTCTGGACCTCTTCCATGTCACCTCTCTGCCCAAGCAGCTGAACTGATTGCACTCACTGAAGCATGTAACCTGGCTTCTGGTAAATCTGTTACCATTTACACCGATTCAAGGTACACTTTTGGTGTTGTACATAACTTTGGTGCGTTATGGCAGCATCGCAATTTTATGAAATCTGATGGTAAAACTATTTTACATCACACTTTTGTTGCTGAGCTTTTGCGTGCCATACTTCTCCCAACATCAATTGCTGTATGTAAATGTGCTGCCCACACCAATGCCTCTGATCCTGTTTCTCGAGGTAATGCTTGTGCTGATGCTGCAGCTAAATCTGCTGCTCAGCAACCATCAACATCTTAATTTCCTAAATTGACTGCTCTCGTTTCAATTCCGGCCACTCTCACAGCTCTTCAGTCCTTCTCCACTCCTGAAGAGCACCGCGTCTGGTCTCATAGCGGCTGTACCTTCACTGATGGTGTTTGGCGTGGCCCCAATTGCAATCCTTGCCTTCCAAAACATTTCTTTCCTCATTATGCGAAATTGACACACGGGTTAGACTGTGGAATGGAATGAGAAAATGGCACTCTAAAACAAAAACTGGTTAAATGTTGTGAAGAAACGGGTTTGCCCTGGACAAAAGCGCTGCCCCTCGCACTGATGTACATGAGGATGAGGAAAATAACACACACTAATTTAAGCCCATTCTTTTTGCTGCGCCACCTCATGTGGGAATCTCTCACCCTGCTCATTTGGCTCTATCTACAGCACTTTGTGAACACAGTGTTCTGTCTTATTGTGCTAATCTGACTTCCTCCCTTACTAACATCAGAAACAGTGTCTGCAGCCCTCCCTAAACCAGCAGATGGTCCGCTCCATAACCTACAATCAGGTGACTTTGTGGTCGGTAAAAGACTTCAGGAGAAAAAACTGGCGTGCAAAACGGTGGCTAGGACCGTTCGAGATACTGCTGACAACACACACTGCTGTCAAGGTACCTGGATTCATTCAAGTATCAGGATGGATTCTTCACACACACATATTCTTCATTCCCTGTGAAGTGAGTTGTAAACCTAACGGTGCCAACACAAACCTCACTAGTGTCATTTTACACTGCCATAACCAGGAGCCTGAATGGACACTCACTTGACCAAGTTCCTATTTCTGAAACACACTGTTATACCACTGTGAACTGGATGCTAAAAACAAAGCAGTTTTTTTCATGTTCTTTGTAGTGTACTTTTTATTCTTTGAATTATTTTGATCATATTTCTACTGTATAGCTTCAAATAATTGTATCACATTCATTTTTAATCATGGAATGTACACGTCCATGGCATCCATTCTGACATCCAGGCTTATGTGGCCTACGAGGTCCAATGTGTTGTATCATGCTGATATCTATTATTGTTGTTGTCACTGTTGTTTGGCTGACTGTTCCCTTTAAGAATGTGATCATTTCTGTTGTAAATTCAACTTCTAGCATCTTACACATGACTAGACCTGACTCACCCCTTGATCAACTGACTCAGCGCAACCCCACTGATGACTACGTACCTGCGCACACACGCACGCGTACACATCGTTCTGTAAAACCACTTAACCTTAACCCGTTGGTTCAGAAGTGGCTGCGAACCAATTTATGGTACCAATTGGCTAACTACACTGCACACACAACTACGCAATTATCCTGTGTAGTATGTTTGTCCTCTAATCCTGTTAAATATTATACAGGTTTGCCATATGAAGAGAATCCGTTAACTGACTGCACCTCCTCGTGGCACGTTCTGTATTACCATAATTCCTCATTTACTTCACGTCCATTCACCTCTAATCCATTTTCCAATCACACTTATGAAACTATTCAGCTTGTATCTTACACTTTGAACCAAACCTCGTACTTAGAATCTGTTTTGTGTAAGAGTCACATCCGTATAGCTGTAGGTAGCGATTGGCATGCTGCATATATGTACTTTCACTGCATCCAACAAATTTAGACTTCTCAACACTCCTTATCCATCCACGCAACACTCCTTATCCATCCATCCGTACAATAGCCCCAGGTGCTGTAATCACTTGCTACAGTCTCACTCGCACCGGTCCCCTTGTGAAAAATGTGGGTGACTTCCCAGGCTACTGTAATTATACACTGTAGAGGTTCCTTCTGAAACTGACTGGCATATGTCCGAAGCTATTAACATGGAAAAACTGGACAGCACTGGATATTTGTCTTTCCTAACTGCTGCAATTCATAATCAGACACGTCCACTGCCTGACATCTATTGGATTTGTGGTGACAGTAAACTGCGTCAGACATTACCACAAGGCTGGTCTGGTGTCAAGTCAAGTCAAGTCAATTTTATTTATATAGCCCAGCATCACAAACACAATTTGCCTCGAAGGGCTTTACAGTCTGTACAGCATGTGACACCCTCTATCCTTAGACCCTCACATCGAGTGAGGAAAAACTCCACAAAAAACCCTCTTAAGGGAAAAAATGGGAAAAACCTCAAGAAGAGCCACAGTAGAGGGATCCCTCTTCCAGGACGGACAGACGTGCAGTAGGTGTTACATATACAGAGACAAGTTCAGCACCATAATAACATAACAAGTGTAACATGTGGTGTATGCGCACATGTTACACTTGTCTCCGATGTTAGCTCCGATGTTAGCTCCGATTGCTGTTCCTGTTGAATCACACGCATCTCGCACTAAAAGATCTGTTCCAGGCAGCTTTGATGACAAGGTGTTCATAGATTCAATTAGCGTTCCTAGAGGTGTCCCAGACGAATTTAAAGCTCGTAATCAAATTACTGCCAGATTTGGATCTTTCCTTTGCTTTTGGTGTACGGTGAATAAGAATGTAGATTGTATTAATTACCTATTTTATAATAACCAATGTTTCATCAATTATACTCATGATGCTCTCACTGGCCTTGCTGAACAAATTTCTGCTTTATCTCTCATGACCTGGCAAAATAGAATGGCTCTCGACATGATATTAGCTGAAAAAAGGAGTTTGTGTTTTATTTAGTGACTCATGTTGTACTTTCATCCCCAACAACACCCTGATGGTTCTGTCACTCGTGCCCTGGAGGGGCTCTGTAGTCTTAGGGAAGAATTGGCTGAGAACTCTGGTTGACACTTCCATGTGGGGATGGTTTGATTCAGTTTTTGGTAAATGGAAAGCCTGTTTTGCTCTCTCTCCTCACAGGCGCCATCGTCAGTGGTACTGTTCTGGCCCTGTGTGGTTGTTGCATTGTTCCGTGTGTTCGGGGACTGGTTGTGCTTGCTATTGATAAGTCTTTCTCTCACCAAATTATACATTATTTTTCTCTCCCTACCTCTGCACACCCTGACTTTCCTCCTCCTGACTGGATTGATGATTTTGATAAGCACAGCTCTGACTCTGTCTATGTTCCTTGACCTGTTTACATGTAAAAGTAAAAAAAACTCTTCTCCACTTCTCAAAATGTTAAACTGTAAATATCGTAAATATCATTTTTTCAACCTATGGCTTAGCTATTTGTGTTGGGCATCTGCACCCCTTTTCTCTCCATCCTTTTATGATGATGTATTTTAAACCAGTGACGGTGTAATGCATTTGATGTCCTTCAGGATGGTTCTGAATTTAGTATTGGTGTTTTATGTAGTAGTTTGTTTTCAACTTTGACTTTGTTACCTTTCATTGTTTCCTTGAGTGGTTTTGTACCAGTATTTTGCATTTATTTTGGTGATTGTTTTGATTTGAATTAGTGTTTTCATTTTTTGGTAGTTGTTTTATTGTTTTGATTGGTGTTTTGATCTGGGCGAGTGATTATTCTTTTGTTTTGTTTGTTGATCTTCTGGTTGATCTTTCGATCCAAAAGGGGAAAAATCCCTATATCTAATATAATTTCATAATATCAACCATGTTTTTCACATATCTGCTTCATTATATCTTGTACTGAGAAGGCCTGCACTGTCAGCAGTGTCAGTCTCCACTTTCTCCAAAAGAATGCGTGATGCTTACCTCCCTCACCTCACTCCATTTGATTTACTTTGGTTTTAACTGCTTCTTGCCTTTTATGGACATATAGCCTCCTTTTTGTGTGGCCTTTTGCCTATAAGAAGCTGTAACTCACTCCACTTTCCTTGAGCTCCTTTACAGACCACCTGTTCCTTCTGCAAAATAATCCAACAAAAGACAACTGGTGGACTCTCAAAATTTGTTTATTTCTCTCTCACAATACAAGCTAAGCCAGAAGGAGAACTAAGGGCGAGGAGACTGACTGACTGGCTGGCCGGTGAAAGGTCTCCCGAGAAAAATTGGAGCAAAAAGAAACGAGGAGTTAAAACCAGAGCAAAAAACCGACACGTAGTGAAGTGCAGCTCAAAACTGAGCTGAACTGGTAAGTACCATGCTGAATGTGAGACATGCTGACACCTGCTGCAGGAAGAGGCCAGGCTGAAGAAGGCAGTAGGGAAATCAGGGGAACGAGTAGCAGGTGTGTGAGAGGGGACTCCGCCCACCTGCCCGGTCAAGTCTCCTGAAAACACAAAGCTAAAAACAAGGTTGCACAGGAAAAGGAACACCAAAATAAGAGGCAGGAAGCCAGACTCTGACAGTCCTATCATCATCAATTCATCTTAGAGTCATGAGTGTCTATACTAAAGAGAAACTGTCATTCGTGTCATTCATGTTTTCTCATGCTGTTTTAGCATTAAAGCTACTGATCTTAACTCCTCTTTACATCCTGATAGTCTATATGCAACTGTATGTGTCTGAAAAAGTGTGTCTGAGAGTGAGAAATATTGATTAGATTTATTTGACAATAAATAAAATGTACACACAGTTATAGCAACATTTTAAAGATGTTGTGAAAAAACAGCATATTTCCAATGTGACATGATACAGATAGAATAGAATAGAATAGAATAGAATAGAATAGAATAGAACAGAATTTCTTTATTGTCACTGCATTGAGAACAATAAGCAAATTTAAAACCGCTCTTCCAGAGATGATTTCATTGCTTACACACTCATCCTCACACACACAAATAAAAGTTGATTTATGTATGTAATAGTAAACAGAATATAAAAACTATAATTCAGTGCATAAAGATATTAAAAGTGCACTTCAGTGATTGCACACAGTTTGCTCATATCAAGTCCAAAGGCATTCAGATGGTGTAGGTGGGGGCAGTAGGATAGCGGATGCAAAATTTTGGACAACTGAGGGATAAAAGCTGTTCCCCAGTCTTCTTGTATGGCACTTCAGGGTTCTCTAGCATCTTCCAGAGGATAGCAATGCAAAGACATGATGGACAGCGTGAGTAATGCCACAATAATTCTACAGGCCATGCTGTATTACCCAATAAACAAAACAAACAAATAATACAAAAAAACATATTCAAAGCCTGTGAATGCATAAGCCTGAAACTATAACCTTCAGGAAATATTCATTTCTGAACATTTAGCATCCTATCTACCATTACTATTCATTACGAGTAACTATTAAAGCTTAAAGCAAACTTCGATATTTTCTCTTAAGATCAGAATATTCTTCAAGTACAAAACCTTATTCTTCTTTTTAGACAAAATATAAGAACAATTTCCCTGAATTGTTTTTTACTTTCAAAAAGGTTAACCCTAACCCTATTTTTGTAGTGCAAGAGTCAGGACTTGTCAACAGACATTAGTGCCATGTTGCCCCCTGGTGGCTAAAGTCATATTTTTCCAGTGCATGGATTGGTCAGGGATTGCTTCAATTAAATTAATCCACGATAAATCCAGACCAAACAGATAAAGAAATCTGGCTCTGTGAGCTGAGCATTTTAAGAGGGACCAGGATGTTCTAATAATTAATTTGTCACAATTAAAAAAAAAAACTATAGATAGATGTAAAAACATACATTAAAAAATTACTCTAGCAATATTTCAAAAACTGTAAAAAAACAGGTTGCAGGTCAGGAGTAGTTCATTTTGTTTGTTTTCTTTTTCTTCAGCATTCTGCCTGCCTGTTTTGTTTTATTTTACTTCTTCTTCTTGCTATGTTTGTAATTTTTTTTTATTTGATTGTACACATTAACTAGGTGAATAAAAGGCAATTTTAAACAAAAGTTAAAGGAGGGAAATAAAAACACATGAGAGGTATAAACAGTGCACAAATCTTTTATTTATTTACTGCCTGCTATGTGTGGCTTGTAATAGTGATTCATTTAGGATAGTTTGGGAATTGTTTGAAAATTCTCTCACTCACTCATTTTCTACCCTTTATCCTCCACTAAGGGTCGCGGGAGCCGCTGGTGCCTAACTCCAGCTGACATAGGGTGAGAGGTGGCGTACACCCTGGACAGGTCACCAGTCCATCAGAGGGCCACATAGAGACAATAATTCACTCTCACATTCATACCTACAGGCAATTTAGAGTGTCCAATTAGCTTAATCCTTGTTTGGGAATTGTTTCACATAATTTAACTTTGATTTAACTTTGATAATTAAATTCAAAGTTAAATACATCTCTCTCCCTCTGTCCTCATTTTGCAGGCTGGAGGATCCAGACCCAGTTCTGATATTATTATTACTATTAATATTATTATTATCACCAACAATAATTCTGCTGTCATTATTATTATGCTTTGATTAAAAGTTCATCAGTATAATTTCTTATCCATAATCTCTGCTGCTGCTTGTATTAATGACACCGTAGTTCTATAAACATGACATAACTGACTCTAAACTTGATACAACTGTTGTATATTTGCTCCTGGTCTCTCTCTTCTGTCTCTCCCTCACCTCCCTCTTTTTCTTTCCCTCCCCCCTTTCTGTCCCCCACCTCTCCTCTGTCCCCCACTTTCCTCTCACCCCAACCGGTCGAGGCAGATGACCGCACATCTTTGAGTCTGGTTCTGTCAGAGATTTCTTCCTATTCCTATAAAAAGGAGTTTTTTTCTCTCCACTGATGCCTAGTGCACTCTTCCAACCTGGTTGGAACAAGGGGCCTTCTGCAAGGAGTTTGCACATTCTCCCCGTGTGTGTGGGTTCTCACCAGGCACTCCGGCTTTCTCCCACAGTCCAAAAACATGCAGATTTGGGGATTAGGTTAATTGGACACTCAAAATTGCCCGTAGGTATGAATGTGAGAGTGAATGGTTGTCTGTCTCTATGTGGCCCTGTGATGGACTAACCTGTCTCTATGTGGCCCTGTGATGGACTAACCTGTCCAGGGTGTACCCTGCCTCTCACCCTATGTTAGCTGGAGATAGGCACCAGCGCCCCCCGCAACCCTTAGTGGATAAAGCGGTAGAAAATGAGTGAGTGAGTGAGTGATGCTTGCTCATTGTGTGAACAATTCGGTTTCTTTTCTTTGAAGGTTTTGGCCTTACTATGTACAGTGCCTTGAGATAATGTATGTTGTGATTTGGCGCTATACTAATAAAATTGAATTGAATTGAATGTGTGCTAGTGCTAGTGTTTGATCTTTTTCACAATTTTTTCCCACTACAAACACAAATTGGAATTTTCCCTTATTTCCTTTTATTGTTGTTGGAAAACAGGTGAAGCAGGTCAAATTCAGGTGGGTGTTGTCAGAAAATTGTTGTTGACCTGAGGCTGACGGACAGTTTTCTGATGTAACCTCTCCACTCTGTGCGCCAATGCACCACATACAGAAAGATCAGTGCCATCTCCGCCAGTGGAGGCACCCATTAAGGGTGAATGTGACTCCTACGCTATCCTCCACATGAGAGTCATGGGGGAGCCAATCCCAGCTGACTTAGGGTGAAAGGTGGGGTCAAACTATGGAATGATCACCAGTCCATCACAATGGTAAATGGTTGTTTGTCTCTGTGTGTTTACCCATCACAGGGTAAACACACAGAGACAAACAACCATTCACTCTCACATTTACACCAACGGTAAATTTAGAGTGTTCAAGTAGAAAAGCACTCAGAGAGCAGACTGTGGTGTTCCAACACAGAGATATGATTTTATTATTTGATGGTTTTCAAATGTAAGCATTTTATTTTGGCATCACCTGTGATGGTCTTTTATTGGTTGTTCTGTCAGTATATATATATTGGTACCGTGTCACTACGGTTTGCTCTCTGACAACCGTGCCCTAAGGATGTGGATAGCTCCTGTATGTGGCTAATACTTGAAATAAAATATAGTTCGGATTTTTTTTAAATTCTGCCATTGTGTTCTTCCAGTTGTTTACTTAAACAATTCTGAACATAGTCAAGTCAAGTCAAGTCAATTTTATTTATATAGCCCAGCATTACAAACACAATTTGCCTCGAAGGACTTTACAGTCTGTACAGCATGTGACACCCTCTATCCTTAGACCCTCACATCGAGTGAGGGAAAAACTCCACAAAAAAACCCTTTTAAGGGAAAAAATGGGAGAAACCTCAGGAAGAGCCACAGAGGAGGGATCCCTCTTCCAGGACGGACAGACTTGCAGTAGGTGTCACATGTACAGAGACAAGTTCAGCAGTTACAAGTTACAAACAAAGCATCAAAAATTCACAGAGAGAAAAGACAAGGAAGACAGAGACCAGGATGATTCAAGAATCAGTAACATTAAGAACAATTATCATCATCATCATCATCTCATTCAGGGTGTGACATACGCTGCCACCATCTGGGGTTGGTTCCAGCTCCTCGTGGGACCCTCAGAAGAGGACAAGCCGTTGATGATGGGTGGATGAGAATAATTAACCTTAGCAGTAACAAGTTGCTATATGATATATGGTAATGGTTATAGTTATAATATTTGAGCTGTGGTGTTGAAGCTCTGGAATCAGGGATATCTGTGAAATGAGACAGAGAGA